>VDFB02141605.1:0-16058 GCA_007258455.2 Sequoia sempervirens
TCTCCAGACTATTCACAACAACTTAAGAAAAATGTATTTGCTATGATTCGACAACTAGGACCACCAACATTTTTCATCACTTTCTCTAGTGCTGAGCAAAATTGGGATCCACTAATTCAAACATTACAAGAGCTGCACAATCTACACCAATTAGCACAAAACCATCAAGAATCTAATCACCCAGCACACATTGACAAATTTGAACTAATCAAGAAAGATCCTATCACTTGTGCACGTTACTATAAACATAGAATCAATGCAATTAAAAAATTGATACTTACAGATGACTCTTTCTTTGGAAATGTCATTGATTACTTCTCAGTCACTGAGTTCCAAAATCGAGGAAATGAACATGATCATTTCTTCATATGGGTTAAAAATGCACCAATCTACACAGAAAATAACAACACAAACGTCATAGCTTTTGTTGATAAGTATATTACCTGCGACACTCAAAATTTGGAACCTCCTTTGGCAATGCTACACAAACACCATCATACAAAGAAATGCAAGAGATCAAGAAAACAACTTTGTAGGTACAATTTTCCTTTCCCACCAATGCAAAAGTCAACTATACTTTTACCAATAGTCCAAAAGACTGAAGCGATAACTACAAATGCCACTTATATCTTTTCAAAACTCCAAAAAGCAAAGTATGACGAAACATTCACTTTTCAAATGTTCTTAAAAGAATTAAACTTAAGTGACAATGAATACATTGAAGCTTTGAGCTCAACATTAAACAAGCCCACACTTTTCTTACAAAGAAAACCATCACAAATATGGAACAATAGTTTTTCAAGAAAAATTCCAGATCTTTGGAAGGCTAATACAGATGCACAATTTGTCCTTAATGCATATGCTGCTGCTATGTACTGTAGCTCATATATTGCAAAAGTAGACAAGTCAATGACATATGCATTCAAAAGAATACGTACAGACCACAAGCAAGACAATATTGATGCAATACGAATGGTGAGTAAACTTGGAAATTCCACGCTTAACTTGCAGCAAATGTCATCACAACAAGCTGCACATATTGTTTTGTCATTGCCATTAAATTACAGTTCAAGAAAATGTATATTCATTGATACGCGATTTGACAATGATCGTACATTTATACTCAAATCTGTTAAACAATTGAGCAATGAGCCAGATGAATCAGAAAACGTTCTTGCAAAATCTATTATAGACTACTATTTAAAATGCCCTGAAACAATGGTGGACATATGTCTTGCAGAATTTGTTTCAAGATACAACAAATACGGTGCTAAAATTGAACCAAAGGCCAAACCCAATGTTATACGGTTTATCAATTTCAACAAACACTTTGATTTAGAGAATCATTGTAAAGAGCAATTGGTTCTCTATGTTCCATTTACCATTAATGAGCATACACTAAAACAAAACTTTGATTGTTGGGAACATGCATACATGTATCATGGACAAACCATTCAAACAAATAGTGCAAAGTTTGTCCACAGCCCAAACTCCGCATGGGGTGACATTGACAAAGCTATAAATGATCTTCAGTCTCTTGAAGATGAAAAGCTTATTGACCTGCCAATGCAAGCAAAGCTTTCCCAGAAAGAACTATATGACATTCAAACAGACCTTCCAAACATAGGTCATTCTAACCCAAATACCACATACTCCAATGGATTCCAAATTGCAAAGCACCCACAGATTATAGATAACAATGAATACTACAAGTTAAGACAAATGTTAAATAAAGAACAACAAGCAATTGTTAATGATGCTCTCATAAAAAAGATGAAAAATCCACAAAAGCCATTGCACTTTTTTTTGACTGGAGGAGCTGGAACAGGGAAGACTTTTACAGCAAAAGCCATCTACCAAGCTCTCATTCGCATGTATAGCAATTATGTTGACAATAATCCAAACAAACCCAAGGGCTTATTAACTGCATATACAGGTAAAGCAGCATATAACATAGGGGGATTCACATTGCATTCAACATTTCACATACCTTTTAATACATCAGAATTCCTGCCCCTGAACACTGAAGTACTTGACACTATGTCGAAGCACTATGATCAATTGCGCATACTTCTTATAGACGAGATATCATTAGTTGGCTCAACATTTCTACGGTATATTGATAGAAGACTACGGGACATAATGCAAATGCCTACAGCATACTTTGGGAACCTTGATACCATATTTTGTGGTGACCTTTACCAGGCACAACCTGTCCTTGATTCTGTGGTTTTTGATAATAGGCCTACTCCAATTGAATTAATGCCTTATAGTTTCTAGAAAGACCACATAAAATGCTATTCATTGGTGACTACCATGAGACAAAAAGATGAAATATTTATTTCAATTCTTAATAGACTACGAGTAGGCATTCAGACAACTCATGACATAGACTATATCAACAAAATTTTCTTTCGTCATGTACCATTAGATCCATTGCTTCCACACCTTTTCTATAGGAGAGTAGACGTTCAAGCACATAACAACAAAATGCTATCAATCATTCCAACCCAAATGATTGTGCTAGATGTGATAGATGAAGTTAACGAGGACCTTAATGCAATACGAGTGTACAGTCACACAATGACACTTCCATCACAAATATACTTGAAACCAAACATTCTTGTTGAGCTTTATGCAGGCAATTACAATGTTCAAGATGGCCTCGTCAACGGTTTAGATGGAATTTTTAAAGCATATACATCACAAAACAATATTGATATTGTTTGGATTAAATTTAATGACCCATCAATTGGGCATCACCAGCGCACAAAACTAGCACATTGCTATTCTACTATCATTGACAAAGACTGGGTGCCTATACAATGCATTGCTAGGCCAATCCAGAAAATAACAATAAACAAGAAAATTACAACTAGAAAACAATTCCCAGTACATGTAGCATGTGCACGAACCATACATCGATCCCAAGGATTAACAATGGAGGCCTTAGCTTTTGATCCCATAGGCATTAGACAGCATGGACTAACCTATACAACTCTGTCACGAACAAAATCAGTAGAATCATTGTTCCTGTTACAACCTTTAACTACAAAAAACTTCAAAATTAAAGACAAAATACAACTAGAAATGTCTCGTCTTCAAACATGTGCACAATGGCAACTTGATAATCTAGACACATGTTCAAAAAACAAATCACATTTGCTCCTATGTACATTGAACACTCGTAGCTTGAAAGCACATGCAAATGACATCGTCAATGACTATGACATAATGCAATCTAATATCTTATGTCTCCAAGAAACACATATGCATCCCTTTGAGCTAAATACCTTGCTGCAAGATTTTGATAGCTTCTCTGTACATAACATACATGGCATAGCAACTTTCACCAGGAAACATTTGCTCTTGTCAAAAACAGTACAACATGAAACTTCAAATATTGAAGCTATTACATTAACAGTAATGCTATCTAACAATGAACTCAATGTTTGTAATATTTATGCAAGACCTGCAACTGCCATAGATGAAATAATTGTAATGTTGCAAATAATTATTGGGTCAACAAATTCATAAAACATGTACATTTTAGGCGATTTTAATGTTGACATGTCTTCAGAAAGAAAAGGCAAAAAAATGCTTCACAGTTATATGCAACAGAACAACATACAATTTATGTTGAACCAGCAACACAGCATAGGCAATTCAGTCATTGACCACATTTGGTCCAACACGGCTACAAATATATGCTCTACCTATATATCAGAAGCATATTGGACTGATCACAATCCAATTTTCCTAAAATTGCATCTTGCATAATAGACAAATTCAACTTTATAGAACTTATAGCCTTATATCACTTTTATGCATTGCAATGTCTTTTCCAATACTATATCCATTATTTGCAGGAGATCTATGGATGAAACTAAAAGGCAAGCAAAGAAAATACAAACCACACAAGAAGAATTAGTACAACAGTAAAGTGCCCATAGTATTATTCCTTCATACTCATTCGCCCAAATCACAAATATTCAAATAACATTGTTCCAATGCTTTGCAGGACACCAAAAGATGTATCAAAAAGACAAGCCAAATAGGTGCAAATTACACAAGAAGAATCAGCACAGCGGTAAAGTGCTTCGTTCTACAGTGTGTTGCGAGCTGCCCAAGTTGCTAATATAAAATTAGCATTTTACTGACATTGTCCTTGTTCCTTGTAGGACAAGAGTCAAGAAACCTAGAATTGTTTCAATTGAATAGCTAAACGCAAGAAGAGCTGGAGACACCTTCCAGGGTGATGTCCTTGTTGTCTACAAAGCAACATTGGATAAGGCCAACAAAACATGGGAAATGCTACGTGCTGATCTGACAGATCACAAAGCAGAAATGACAATCACGTTAAATGTTAGTGGAGACCTTGTCTATCAACATGAGCCTAAAATAGTCCTAGGATCAGCTATTTCAATATCAGATTTCCATGTTGCACCTAGGACAGATTATGACAGAGGTGACTGTGATTGCATTTTGATTTTAATAGCCATAAGCAGCACTGAAAACATCCCCCGCCTCTGTCAAGAGTACAAATTCATCCCAAGTACAACTATCAGCCAATTGCTAACAACTGTAAATGAGTACCCAGCTGGCACAATAGCTGCACTGGTAGTTGGTGCCAGAAAAATGGGTACCCAATTTGCAATTGACATCAAAGATAGCCACACTGACATAGACAAGGTACAGGTATTTCAGTCTATAGAACTTTTACCTCTTCTTTCAGTTTCAAGCTTTAAATGTTCTGCAATCATCTCTATAACAATTTCTAGAACAAAATCTAATCGTCTCATTGAATTGCAATTGCTATTACGATCAACATATGAGCAACAATACTTTGCACTCGAAGACCAATTGCATACAAATAAAACACCTGCAATGCTTTTCAAGAATGTTGTAAGAAAAATAGATCAAAGGAACACATTTCACACATGTAGATCAACATTCATTTGTACCTTGAATGACAAAAGAAGCTTGGAAAAACTCAACAACCTACTACATTCAACTTTCAAGGTAACAACATTCTTTTAAAAAAAATCTAGTTCATCCAAACTTGTATTTTTGTCTTCTCTAACAATTTTGAACCATTTTCTATAGGTTTCGGGTACTCTAAAAGAAACAAATGCATTTTCCAATCCATTTCATGCATGTTGCCCAAAATGCAAATTCAAATTTACTACTTATGGCACACTCCAAGAAAAAACTGCTCACTGCAAATAGTGCAACCAGCAAGTCAATTATATTTTGATTCTGTTTTAACAAAGGCCACCATAACAGCTTATGACAATCAAACAATTAGGTCTTCAGTGGGCCGGGGCCACCATGCAGTCTGTACTTACCGCATAAAGGCTTCATTATGAGAGACTACATTGGGACAAGTCGGCGTTGATATTCATCCTCACAGGACTTGATGCTGAAGGACATTTTAGCCTTGACCAAACAATGCATTATTTGGAAGCCATTTACATTAGTGAATGAACAAGAAACTTATCTGAGAAGGTAATAAAAGTCATTCATATGTAAGCTTTTTCTTTTTCAAGGTACTCAAATCATTATTCATACAAACTATGTTTCTAATACATAGGATTTTGATGGCTTTACAGGAAACTAGGAATAGAGGAGCAGAGATTTACATTGTTCAGACTTTTACTTTTTCACCTTTCCATGCTCCAAGACATTTCACTGGTTCTCACATGTTACAGACATCTTTGGTTTAAAAATACTTTATTGCTATTATACATTTAGACACTTCTATAGGTTACTATGTTAAAGTATTCTAGAATATGGACATCTGAAACTCTGATTTTGTTTTTGCACCTATGAAGACAATGGTTCTCTATGTACATCTGACATATATGTTCAATAATTATTATCCCTCCATGTATAATTCCATTCAAACTATATAGTTTAAATGTTCCCTTTTGCATTCTGTCCTTCCTAGCTTTTCCAATATTTGCTTTATGATTCTTACGCTTTCAAGAATTTATGGTGACCAGTTAGAAGTTATTATGGTTGCACACTCTAGACCCATTAAAAAGTTACTTGAGACAGTAAATGGTTATTTTCCTTTGGATTTTTTCATTTTTTTGCTGTTATTGCAACCAAGTCTTGCCCCTGCTTCTATGCATTGTACTTTATAGTCACTTTTCCATCATGCATTCTAATGTATAGAGTACACTCCTATATACACAAATCCATTTGTTGCTTTCACTGCATATATGCGTATTCACATGTATATATGCTTCTATGTCCATATGCACATACGCACATATTCATGTGTCCATGTATTCATTTAAGCTTCTACGTATCCCTGTATGCAACTGCGTATACATGCGTCCATGTATTTATGGATCTGCCACTCTAGCCTTGTACCAATTTATTATGTTATATGGATAATGCATATAGTAACACTAATTAACACTAATTAACTGTTTCACTGTACATAGTAACTGTTTTCATGAATGCCAGATAAGCTTATGTGTATCAGGATACATATATACTGACACTAAAAACTACTGATTTATGATCTCTATTGTCCCATTTTCATAGACATGTTACTATTGCAATCAAGTGTGTAAAGCATTCATGTTCAAAGAAATTAGATACAGGAATGGCAATATGTTACACAACCTTGTCTTATGCCTTTATAGTAGTTTTTTCATTACATTTCAAGAATACCAAAAACTAGAATTTTATTCATATTATTTCATCTATGGCATTTACAACTTTTCCAATAATTATTACAAGCATAGAGTTCAGTGTTGAATAGTTCTATTGTTCATGTGATGCCTACAACAGTGTACCCTGGCCACGCGTGGCCTCCAAGTGATTTCACTACCTTCACCTTGAGCTAGATGCCATTCAATGCATTTAATTTTAATTCATGCATCACGTACGTCTACCCACCAGTTTGATAAACTATGCCTTTGCTTAATTTTAATTGATCAATTTATGCGCTCATAGTTTCCTGATATTTTAATGCATTTAATCTGCATTCATGGACTATGTACCTCTAGCCGCTACCTTTTAAACTATGCCTTTGCTTAAATTTATTTAATCAATTTCTTTGACCACATTTCTTTGACAAGTTTTTTTGAACAATTCGCCTCCCTTCTATGTATTTCCATATTTTGCATATGTTCCTATGAGCACATTAACCACAACAGGTCACAAAATTCCTTTATCCTGTATGCTTTCATCATAGCATGAAAGCTCAAAGCAATTGCAGATTCTAGGTTTTCACAACATAGGCTTACAGAACACAAAAACAACACACACAAAGTAATAAAGATGCATAGCAAGTGGCTTAACTCTATATTAAATGACCAAAGTACCCTGTCCATGCATGTTCATCAAGCCACTCCAGCGCTCTCACCTCTAGCCAGATGTCATTTAATGCATTTACACTTTTAGAATTTGTGCATTCTTTCCACATTTTCACGATATTATTTTTAATGCATTTAATCTGCATTCATGGATTATGTACTTTTAGCCGCCAACTTTTACACTATGCCTTTGCTTAAATTTATTTAATCAATTTATGCGTTCACATTTTCTCGAATTTTTAAAACGAAAATGATTTATAAAGCTACTTGGATGAATAGAAAAATAGATAAATGCTAATTTTCCAATATAAAGCCGCTCTCAAATGCAGCACCAAAAAAAATGAAATAGCATTTCCAAAGCTGGCAAAATGTGATTGTGAAAATGTAATAGGTTAAAAGCATTTAGAGGCAAATACATAGGAAAATTTAAAATATTCCTGAGGAAGAGCTTTTTGATTGATTCCATATGCATGCTGATTCAAACTAGGTGGATGAAGGGTACATAATGTTTTAGCGATGCCAGCTTCAATGCATTGAATGGCATCTGGCCAGCTAAAGGAGCGATACTTGCATTGCCTAGGGCTACTCTTTGGAATATATAACAAGGTTCAAGGAAAAAACTCTCATTACCACACATGTTGACATAATTTTCGTTCCAAACCTCTCTCTATGAGACCGCTTTGCAGTAATAAAAAAAATACAAACTTTACAAGCCTCACATGCAACCATGCATCTTGCTCACAGATAGACTTCTACATGCATCCATGTGTACTACAATACATGTATCTATGTGCACATGTAGCCATGGATATAAGTATCTATGCAACTTCATATGCAATCCATGGATATTTCCATACATGTATATTTAAGCATTTATGTATCCTACTATGCATCTATCTATCTATCCATGTAACTATGTTTCTATGTATTCTTCTACCTTTAGATGCATCCACGCATATATGTATGTCTTTACTACTTTCCAGATTAAAAAAAAACAACTTTGGAAACATCAACTTCCAGAATTAAATACCAATATGCACAGAGTCATCATATTACTCTAACTAGATGACTGTGAACTACATGTTACCTATGCAATCTAAATTCTAGAGATACATACCATCCTTATGCACCTATGCACAAATACATACTGTCTAACATATATACATAATTACATGTACACATATACACATGCAAACCTGTATACATGGATGCATACAAAGACTATGTTTCATGGGGTTATTAAAAAGTTCACTTGCTTTCTATATGGTTCCATACTTTGCATGTGTGCCTATGAGGACAATAATTATAGTATCCAGAACCAGAAACCAGTTACTTGAGGCAATAAATACTTTCTTTCCTCAGTTTTCTTTTACTTTGGAGGTTTAAAGCACACAGTGAGATTAGCAATGTGAGCAAATATACTTTCTTTCCTCAGTTTTCTTTTACTTGCTCATTCCTTCCAAAGCTCTTTTTATAGCATAGTTGTGCATTGTCTCCAAGACTCACATGAATCCTTGGTATTTCAAGAAAAGATTCAATTGGATAACACTAAAAATGATCTAAACTATGATTTTATAATCAAAGTATCCAAATGCATTGCAGCAATCGAAAACCCAACTTCCATTTAACATGTACAATGAAAATAAACAAAATGAAAAATGCATTTGCTTCAAATTTTTAAAAGCAATTTCAATAGATTGTCTAGCCATTGTTCAAAATATAGTTTTCTATTAGCATGGTCAGCTGACCTTCTTTTGGAATTACATTTGCTACTGTTAATTGTTTCTCATTGAGAAAGGTAAAATGTGAGGGAAATGTTCCCAAAGGATAATTATACTTATTTATCTTTTTAATTATTTATATATTCAAAGACTAATTAGCAATTAAACGACCTCCACTAGTGGGATGCAATTCAATGCATTAATTTTGTATCAATGAATTATGTACTTGCAGCCACTAGTTTTAATCAAAGTATGCATATGGATTTAGAATCAAACTCTCAAAATAAATGCATATATAAATGTGTCTTTTTCTTCATTTCATAATGTATCTATGTATCCATAGGTGCAATTATGCATATATCGATTTGTGCATATATCTTGTTATCTCTTTATGCATCTGTCTATATATGTATGGCTGTATCTATGGGTACATGTATACCTTCATTTATGTATATATGCACCTATGAATTGCATACACACATCCATGTATATATGCATCTATCAATAACTTGCATGGATACATGTATATATGGATCTATGGACTCATGCACCTATGCATATACGACAGCTCATTGGTTCCAAAGCTCTCTTTATAGGACAACTGTGCATTGCCTGCAAGACTTAGATGAATCATTCGTATTTCAAGAAGAGATTCAAATGGATAACACTTAAAATGATCTAAACTATGATTTTATAATCAAAGTATACAAATACATTGTAACAATGCAAAACTCAACTTCCATTTAAGATGTACAATGAAAGTAAACAGAAGCAAAAATGCATTTGATTCAAAGTTTCTAGAGCAATGTCAACAGATTGTCTAGCCATTGTTCAAAATATGGTTTTCTATCGGCATAGTCCTTGAAGTTTCTGTAGGTCTCACTGCTACTTTGTTAATTGACTTTGATTGAAAGGTCAAAATGTGGAATGTTCCCATGGATACTTATATTTACTTATCTCTTTTGATTGTTATATATTCAAAGACTGCTTAGCAATCCAAATAGTTTCCCCTTTGGTCAGATGCCATTCAATGCATTTATTTTGTTTCAATGAACTATGTACCTTCAGCCACTAGTTTTAATCAAAATATGCATATGGATTTAGAATCAAACTCCCTAAGTAAATGCATATATAAATGTGTCTTTTCCTCCATTTCATTATGTATCTATGTATCTATAGATGTAGCCATGCATATAACGATTTATGCATATCTTGCCATCTCTACATGCATTTGTCTATATATGTATGACTGTATCTATGGGTGCATGTATACATTGATTTATGCATATATGCACCTATGAATTGCATACACACATCCACCTATATATGTATCTATCGATATTTTGCATGGATACATGTATATATGCATATGTGGACTGATGCATCCATGTATTGGTCTTTCTCTTTGTCTTTGGTCAAATGGCCCCTAATCGCCAAAGTATCCTAGCCGCCCATGGCTGTCAAGCAATTCCAGCGCCTTCCCCACCAGCCACATGCCATATAATGCATTTGCTTCAATTATTTTCACCTCTCCATGTGTTCGCATTTTCCTGATATTTCAATGCATTTAATTTGCATTCAAGGATTACGTATTTCTACTCGCCAGTTATATAAACTATTCCTTTGCTTAAATTTATTTAATCAATCTATGCAATCGTATTTCACTGATTTTCAATAACAACAATAATTTATAAAGTTGTTTAGATAAATAGAAACAGGTAAATGCTAATTTTCCAATCTTGATTTATCAGAATAGTGCTAGTTTTCCAATATAACAAAATTAAAAGGTATATGTTGACATACATTTATGCATATTGTCCATACATGCATATATGCATATATGACTTCATCCATATTTGCATATGTATATGAATACATCCTTCCATGTAACATACGCATTTGTACCTATATCCAAATATGCATACATCCATGTATACATGTGCTCATATGTCCATCTCTCCATGTAGTTATGTTTTCAGTGTATACATGTTTCTGTTGATGCATCCATGCATATACCTGTGATTAGCTTTATGTATTTATCTCTCCATGTATTTAATGTTCTCCACTCCATCAACATTCACATGTTCTCTATTTTTATGTTCTTCCATATTTATTTTTTCCATAGTGTATGCATAAGAACTTCCACTTTGTCTTCTGTTTTGACTCTTCTATCCATAAATATCATTATATTTTTATATCCACTTTTTCTGTACTTTGTATTCTATAAAGCCCAAGGACCACCTTATTTTTTAGCTGTGAGAGTGAGAAATGCAAAGGCGTCTTCTTTTTTTCCATGCTTATATTGATAGATCTCTAGCCCTATGATGATTTTAAAAGATAACCAATACCAAACTAGACATTCTTTTTCCACCCTTGTTAAGCAAGAAAGGGCCAACTCATACCCTATTGATTCCATTTATTTCCATTTCCACCCTTGCACGTCCTTTCTTCTCAAATCAAATACATTTCAAAATCCAATTATTTGATTGTGTTGCCTCATACCAATCTGTTGCATTCCTTTTTTCCCTAAATCTAGCTCTCTCATTGAAATTTTTATTTCTTCCATTTAATTGTAAGCATATAACTTGCAAACGATAAATTCATACCATTTACATTCACATTCATTCTCATATCCACCATCCCATATCCTTTCCTCCCATGTCAAATACTTTTCATAACTTATTCATACACCTTATTTGCATCTCACCCTTTTCTCAATTCACTCCCTTTGTTCCACTCACATAACTCATTCTTCTTTTTAACATTCACATATCTTTATCTATCTACACCTCAAATATACCTTCATCCATCACAACAAAATTCACACCATTCCAAACAAAGAAAAAAGACAATGATAATATGGTTTTTTGTCATAAAAATCCCATTTAACAAATATTGCTTTTCGCTTTTTATTCTGTCCGATACAAGAAATCCAAGTAGGGTTTCATAGTGCTTTAAGGCAATTGTATACTTTGATTATAAATTCATATTTTAAACTACTTTTAGTATTGTTTGTTCAAATTTTTTTGTTTAAATGTGAAGGTTTCATCTACATTTGATAGGAATTATTGTTTATAAGATGTTGTGACATACATTAATTGGATGTATCTCATCATCTTTCTTATCAGGATGCTAACAACCTTGATTTGTATCTGTCCTTGAATGTATCTGGATGCTATGAACTATGAATTCTACTTGCATATCGCTTGGTTGTATGAGTAATAGTAAGCGCTACACAATGGTAGAAATCACAACTCATAGTTTTCATATACACCCATGCACAAATACATGGTATTCAACACATTAACATGGACATGGTTTTCTAGGGCTAGTTTGTTAGTTGCCTTTGATTAATAGTTCAAATGCACACAAAGCTAAGTGTAATCATTTCTTTCTTTGAATTTCTAGGTACTTAAAGGCTAACTAGCAATTGCCTAATTATTTAGATATGGGACAATACAAGGATGAATAAGAAAATATGAACTTTCCTAAATGATCATGAATGATAGAGCTATTTGGTAAAATTCTACATATACTGTGACATTTAAGCTTCAAAGACTGCCAAAGAACAACAAAACCTTCAAAACTCTCAGTTAACATGTAAAGGGATGAGAAAAATTGATCCGCTAACTGAATGGGGTCATTTTACTTCAATTATTTAGCACTTATTCTTAATTGTTTAATCAGAATATGACTAGATGGCTAGCTGGCACCACCCACAAAAAAATAATTTAAAGCAAATTATGCAACAGTAATCTATTATATACACACATACATACATGGCAACATAGATACATGCATTCATATATACATAATTACATGCACACATATATACATGCAAACCTGTATGCATGGATGCATACAAAGACTATGTTTCATGGGATTATTGAAGAGTTAACTTGCTTTCTATATGCTTCCATATTTTTCATGTGTGCCTATGAGGACAATAACCACAATATTTAACAATATTCCTCTATCCTTGATAACAGCTCATTGGTTCCAAAGCTCTCTCTATAGGACAGTTGTACATTGCCTACAAGACTTAGATGAATCCTTCGTATTTCAAGGAAATATTTGAATCAATAACACTTAAAATGATCTAAACTATTACTTTACAATCAAAGTATCCAAATTCATTGCAACAATGTGAAACCCAAGTTCCATTTAAGATGTACAATGAAAGTAAATAGAAGGGAAAATGCATTTGCTTTAAAGTTTGTACAACAATTTCAACAGGTTACACATGCATTTATAGATTGTTCTTTGTGTACCAAATTACATGGACACATCTATACATTTTTCCATCCACAAATGTTCACATGGATCCATATATTTATGCATTCCTTTGATATATGCTTTGCTGGTATATAATTTGTTTTCCCTATTTTCCTTTTGCTTCCTACTTCAAATGCTACTTGAGCATCACTATGCTTTCACAGATTTGTATTTCTACTTGATTTTACTATTTTCCATTCAAATTTTTTGTTCACATGTCATGTATGCTTTACACTCTTTGCATTATGTGCACATGCATACATGTATACATGCATACCTCAAGCATTGTTACAAATGTTTAAGATTATTTGCATTCAATACTTCAAACAAAATAATAATACATTTTCGCTTCGTCGATAAGGTCATAAAGGAAATTTGTTACTGCAAATGTGGACATGCACCCATGTAAAGGTGCTAATGTTTATTGGTGTTTCTCTTTTCACTCTTGCATCCTTAAAGATCATTATATTTTTATATCTATCCATCTCTTGTCACATTTCCAGGAAGCTCAAGGATCTTGGAACTTTGTTTAGTCCAAAGGAGAGTGACAAATGAGACACTAGTCTTTCTTTTGTATTTGTATTGAGACATTCAGCCCTATGATGATTTTAAAAAGCATAATCAATAACAAAATACACATTTTTCCACCCTTGCTTGGAACAAAAGTTCACTTCATACCCTATCGAATCCACTCATTTCCATTTCCACCCATGCACATCATTTCTTCTCAAATCAAATACATTTATACGCTTCTCTTGCATCACACCAATGTCTTGCATTCCTTTTTTTTTCTCAATCCAACTCACTCATTCAATTTTTTATATCTTGCATTTAATTTTAAGCGTATAACTCGAAGATGATAAATTCATATAATTTACATGCCATTCATTCTCACATCCAATTTCACATATCGTTCCTTCCCATATCTAATACTTTCCATAAGGCATTCATATACCTTATTTGCATTACATCATTCTCTCAATTCCTTCTCTTTGTTGCACTTACATCACTCATACTTCTTTACCACCCTTACATATCTTTATCTATCTATAGCTCAAATATACCTTCATCCATTAGAACAAAATTCACACCATACCAAAGGAAAAATTGAAAAAAATATCAAGGTTATGCAATTAAACACTGAGGACTTTCAAAATAACTATGACAACATAGAGTTGTATTCAGGACTTCCTTTGAAAACGTTTTATACTATGTCATGTTTATTGCAGATAACTAAGAGCACATATCATAGTTTCTTGGAGGCTAAAATGTATAGTCAGTTTTCATAAATATTTACATATATCCATGCATTCAAGTGCATTGTTGGATATCCTTAATACACTTGGTCAAAAAACAATAATGTATGATTCTTTTGTTTTGATCATAAATGTTCTTTTTATATCTGTCAAATGCAAATTGTTTCAAACATTTTCTAGCTTTCTGCACATAGGCATATATACATTCTTGTTTACTTACCAACTTGCATGGACACATGTACACATAGATCGATGCATTTATGTTTACCTTCATCCATACATTTATGCATTCCTTCAATATATGCATTGCTAATAAATAGTTAATTTTCTCTGTCTTCTTTTATTTCATACTGCAAATGCAAATTGAGTCTCATTGTTAAAATACAGTTCTATTCAAGAGTTCTTTTCAAAACGTCTTTTCTAAATCCTGTTTCTTACAGATTCCTAAAAGCTCATATGACAATTCCTCCAAGACTATAATGTATATTCAGATTTCACAAATATTTACATGTATCCATGCATCCAAATGCATCATTAGATATACTTTATACACTTGTTCCACAAACACTAATGTATTGCTAGTTTGTTTCAATCAATAATGTTTTTCTACTTCTTGTTTAAGCTGTAACTTGTTTCTAACATTTCTAGCTTTATGGACGCAGGCATATATAGATTCTTCTTAACATACCAAGTTAAATGGACACATGTACACATTCGTGCATGCATATGTCTTTACATGGATCCATATTTTAATGCTTTCCTTTCATATATGCATTCATACTAACTAGTTTATTTATCTTGTTTTCTTTCATTTAATACTGCAAATGCAATTTCAGTCTCATCACGCTTTCAGGCTTGCTCAGGTGCCAAAAATGCTTTTCACTCTTCTGTGCATTCTGTGCATGTCGCTAAATGTCTACATGCCTCCATGTATACTTAATGCTTCAAGCATTGTTACAAACATTATAAGAATATTTTACTATAGATTATTATAATAATTTAATGTTTAGATGCAAAGTGCTACAAACATGTTGATTATTTTACTGTACCTACATTTTATCTTACCTAATAAAATTCTTTATATCTTTTCAAATTATTCTTTTGTTTAAAATATATACACAAAAAAAAATTCATTCGTAATTCATTAACAACATTCAAATCTAATTTATAATAAAATCAATACCTTTGTACAGTTTCATCTAAGAATTTATCATAAAAAAAATTTCACTTATTTCATTTTCATAAGTTAAACTATTACATTTTATGTTATATATACACAAATTTAATCTTAGGTAGTAAGGTTCTTTATTATAATTTTGCAAATTACTTATTGTTTATTATATAAACACAAATTTTTATTCATATTACATAAACAATATTAAAATCTTACTTATAATAAAATCAATAGCTTTCTAGTCACTCATCTAACAATTTACTGTAATAAAATTACATTGTTCTATACACGAAAATAT
>VDFB02141606.1:0-21910 GCA_007258455.2 Sequoia sempervirens
CCTTTGAGATGAAAACTAATCATCATGGGTTGAAATATTTATTTACTCAAACTAATCTGAATGCAAGACAAAGAAGATGGTTGGATTTAATATCTGATTATGACTCCAATATTAGTTACATCAAAGGAAAATAAAATCGGGTTGCTAATGCCTTGAGTCAAAGACATCATATTGCTCCAATAGTGACAATTCAAACCAACTTTAAAGGTCAAGTATTACAGATACACAAAGAGGATGAGTACTATATGCAAGTTAAACAAGCACTCATTAGCAATCTGCAAGATGCAAGGTATGAAGGTTTTCATTTTGAACCTAATGGATTACTTAGGTATAAGGGGAGAATATATGTACTTGACTCAGAAGAGTTAAGAAATCTAGTATGGAAAGAAGTTCATGAATCATCATACTTTGGACACCAAGTGGTGTGAAAAAAATGTTGGCAACTGCAAATCCGTTATATTTCTGGAAAGGGATGAAAGGATATGTTGCTAGATTTGTGGCTAGGTTCCTTGAATGTCAAAGGGTGAAAGAAGAGAATCATCATTTAACAGGCTTGTTATACCCACATAATATTCTAGAGAGAAAATGGCAAGTCATAAGTATGGACTTAGTGCAAGGATTGCCTATGTCAAGGAATAAGCACAATGTCATTCTTGTGGTTTTGGATAAGCTTACTAATGTAGCACATTTCATACACAAGAATCTAACTAATGGAGCTCCTGTCATAGCAAGGAAATTTGTTCAAGAAGTGCTTAGGCTACATGGAATTCTTGAGAAGATAATCTCAGATAGGGATGCACGAGTCACCTCAAGGTTTTGGTAAACCTTATTTTTTGCACTTGGGACTCAACTAAATATAAAATCAACATATCATTCAGAAATAGATGGACAAACATAAAGGGTGAATCAAGTACTAGAAGACCTACTTAGAATGTATTGCATGGATCAAAAGTACAAGTGGAAAGATTACTTTCCTTTACTAGAATTTTCTTATAACAACTCCTACCATTTCACAATAAAGATGGCTCCTTTCGAAGCATTATATGGTCAAAAGTGTCGAACGCCCATAAGTTGGGATAAACTTGAGGATAGGGCGAGTCTTGGGAAAGAGATGTTGGCTGAAATGGAAGAGTGGGTGAGGGTTGTTAAGCAAAGGTTATCTAAAGCTAATGATAGACATAAAAGCTATAATGATGCAAAGAGAGTGCCCCAAAAATTTTCTATAGGTGACAAGGTGTTGAGAGTAAAACCTCATAAGAGTTCCATCAAATTTGGGAAGTATTCAAAATTAGCTCCGCACTATGTAGGACCTTTTGAGATTCTTGAGGAAGTGAATTCAGTAGCTTACCGAATTGTGTTGCCACAAACTCTTTCTAGGATGCATAATGTCTTTCATGTTTCTTACCTAAAGAACTATATACCAAGTGATAATCATGTGATTGATTAGAATTCTTTATAGGTACAGGACCCCAGAGTGGTAACACTCAAGCCTATCAAGGTGCTCAAAATGTGTAAGCTTCTCTTACATAATAGGGAAGTTCTATAGTGCAAAGTCAGGTGGGACCAGTATGCGAAAGACTCTACCACTTGGGAAGACTATGTTGAGATACAACAAAATTTTCCACATGTTTTGCATTTTTTGAAAGTACTTAAAAACAATGATGTTTATTTTATTAGTTTATGTTTTCTACATAAAATTATCGAGGATGATGGTTCACAAGGGGGGAGTATGTAACACCCCATTGTGTATTTACCTATTTACTATTATTGTGCTAGGGTAAAATATTACATGTGTGAATGTACTTTGAATTCTAATTGAGAATATATGTTCTTGCACTTTTTTATCAATGAATTATGAGTGAATGTAATTTCATTTAATGTTATCTGATGGAACACATATGTGTGAAATGGATGGTTATTGAATTGGATATTCTAACTATGGAGAAATATTATGTGAAAGCATATTTTGTTGAACATCTGAGTACCATGGGAATGTGTTAGTTGGATGCAGGTTCATGTTCAATCCTCTAGGTGCGATGGGAAGTATCACTCAAGAGAAGAATTTGGCCGGGTAACTAGTAACGTAATCTAACTGAGCTTACACACACTCAAAGTAGAATGGTTGAGTCAAGTTATTGTTTTGGGAAATGGTAAGTCATCCTTTAGTATGATGTGTTTGCATTAGTAAGGGTCTTGATTACTGTTGAATGCATTCGTGGATGATGTTTATGTATTTAGAGCTTATGAGTTCTTCCTTATGTTACAATGCTTTATTGATGTGGTGAACACATGATGAATGTATGTATATGTATGCATATGCATGTTGACAATAGACCATACGCATGAAAGAACACGTGCATGAGGGTACATAGGTAGACGTACCTATGCACACTTATGAATGGGTTGCTTATGAGTATGGTGTTATCAAACGAACAATATGACATGTATGTGTATATGTATATATACATTGCATGTGTGTTTCCTATCAATAAGATAGTAATTGTGTATGTGCTTGATTGTGAAATCAAATGTATATATATATATAAGATACAGACATAGATACATATCTATGTATACATGTGTCGATCCATACATATGTATGACAAACAAAAATGTTTATATAGATATATATCAATATATGTAGACGTACATATACATGTACATAGAGGAATATGTATATATATATATATACAGTCGATATGATTATTATATGAATGTTAACTTGATCATATTCATTTGTATATCAAATGTATATATATATTTGTTTGAAATGGAATATATATAAATTAGTATATATATACATACATACACACACACACACACACACACACACACACACACACACACACACACACATATATATATAAGACAACATTGAGGCTATTCATTGACTTATATATATATGTACATGTATATGTATAAATATATATGATTAATAAAGTCCGATTTGTATACATGATTAATAGAGGCCAATTTGTATATATGTTATGCAAAACATTAAAGGTTGATCTATGCAAGTAATATGCAAATGATAAAGGAGGATATTATGAAGTATAAGCGTTGGTTGATACTACTTAAAATACAATGCTCTTTTATAGTAGCATAATGCTTCTACTTTGAACAGATTTATCCAAGAGATAAAAGATATGGAAATAATAAGTAACGTGTTGTTGTGCAAGTGGTTTAAATGCATGATAAATGGAATAAATAATAAATAATGTTCTTGTTCAAAGCACAAGCTTGGGCACTATTGTTATGGAGTTGACTCATCTTTTCTCTATCAATAGAATAGACTATGACCAAGTCAGCTTTAGATATGTGTTGTGTGCAAATTTTGGACTATTTCATCGTGACAAACCATGCTAAATGAATAGGAATTTGGCTAATACCTAAAGCCAAAATATGAATACTCTATTCTGTAGAAGTCTATTTTTCATTGCAAGTTGATTCTCATATTTTAGGCATGTGCATATTTGAATTGGTCTTGAGCTGTTGTCAAGCCATAGGGCTCGATTTGTAGAATGCCAAGTTGAGTTTTCACTTAGATTTTTGCCACCCTTTTGTTGTGTGAGGTGAGTCATTCTACATGTTGAGTGTTGTTGACTGGCATGCCTTATCTTTTGGAATTAATGTCTTAATTTTTTGTATAAATAGATGGGATAGCTCTCTCATTTGGGACACATTTTACAAATCTATTTTGCTGCAAATATTCTAACAGTTGTATTTTGTGAGAGCTTAGAGTTATTTTGTGAGAGCTTAGAGTTACTATGTGAGAGAATTGAGTTGTCTTGTTAAAGAGGACATAGTGAAGTATCGCTTTGAGTAGAAAAGTGAAGGCTATCAAGCTATCTTTGGAAGGTTGTGCATCAAGTTAGTCAATTGGTCGTATTATAGGAATGAGGATCTAGTATTCTCTTATTTGTCTTTATTTGTGAAAGAATGAGATTTGATTGCTTGTTTAAAACTACTTGAGAATACTTTCATTAGGAAATCATAGCATTTTCTTTGGAAAGGACAAAGAAGCTATTTTATTCTTTTCTATGAAAGTGCTTGTATTTACTCCATAATAGGAGGGATTGCTTGTCATTAGTATAAGTATACTAGGAATGGTTAAGCAAGGATAACTTAATGGTTATTCATGGCTAAGTTATTTGATTATATTAGATAGCTTGTAAGTTACACCTGGGATTTGATTATCCATTGAAATGAGGGTAACTTATATTTATGCTTTGTGCATAGAAATACCATTGAGTTTTGGGAAAATGGGATAGGATGTTTCTAGGGTTAAAGACTACCCATTAGAGGAAATACCTATGCATATATTATAATTGCCTAAAGTCAAATTGAGATTGAGTAGTGTATGTGATTAGGATGACTATCACTCAAAGTACCGAGTGAGAACACTTTGGCCAAAGTAGTGTGTTTTCCTTTGGCTCCACTATCAATTCACCATGTTCCATTTATGCATGCTAGTTCTAGAATGTAGGGTTTACAAGTTCTAGTCATGTAGGACACAACACTAAGCTCAAAATGGTTGTCGTTACAAGGTTACTCTACCAATCTCTTCATCAAAGGGTAGGGCTATATATCATATGATAGATGTGCAGGAGACCACATATGAGTCTGTAGTTGGTGAAAAAGTGCTTGAGTGATGCTTCTCCTCCTCAACAGGTGACAGAAGACCAAGATTTGAAAGGAGGTTCCTGGACCATCTATATCTATTGCTTTGAAGCTCGATTGAGCTATGCATGTACTTTGTACACATTCTTTGGAATATTGTAATATGTGGATTATTATATTGGAATGTAATCAATGTTTATTATTGTTATGACATCTATGTTCATTTATTCTCTATTAATGAAAGAATTTTTTTATGGAAATGGTTAAGTTACATAGTTTATTTACTTGAAAGTGAACACATAGAAAATTTTAGTTCAGTGAATGATTGGCATGTTACAACTTCCATCATTCACATAGTTTGATTCCTCATCATCAGATATACCATTGTCTTCTTTAGCATAATAACTCTTCTTGAAATATTTACCTTTATGATCTTTATGTTTATCATTTGAAACTTTGTTTGGACATTTTGAAGCATAATGACCTATCTTTCCACATTTGAAAAATTTGGAGGGTAGCTTACCTCTATATTCGCTAGTGCCTTTTTTTAGTCTTCTTATAAAATTTGCTTCCACTTCATCAAGATCATCCAGATCAGATTCATCATTCTTCTCTTTCTTGTTGACTTTAAAACAGTTTCTTTTCTTGAAGCATCTTGGTCAAACTCTCTTAATTCAAAACTAGTTAATGCACCAAACATTTGATCTCTAGTATAACATATTGATCTAAATTCTAAGCTTCCTCAATAGAAGAAAATTTAGCACTATAAGATTTAGGAAGAGTCTGAATACCTTTTTCACAACTTCAATTTCATCCACCCTGAGCATGTAGCATGTAATATCTTCATCTTCTGACATCCTTAGGGTTTCAAATTTGGCTTTGAAATTATGTATCTTTGCTTGCTTGACCTTAGAATCTCCTTCATAAATACTTTGCAACTTTACCTAGACCTCTTTAATAGTTTTGTAGCTTATCACCTTCACAAGTTCTGAATCAGAAAGCCCACTCAAGATAGCATTCCTTGCTTTATCATTATTTTCATAATCCTTGATATCATCTTCACTTTTCAAAGCAATAGTAGGTATAGTATATCTATCTTCAACTGAATTCCATACACCAAACCCTAATGAGACAAGAAAGGCTTCCAATCTGGCTTTTCAAAAGGATTAATTTGTTCAATAGAACATAGGATCTTTGACACCATTCCTATGTGCCTGTAAGAGAGGGGAACCAACCACACCAAGGCTCCAGGTCACAGAGAGCCAAGAGTGGAGGGCTACCCTAACTTTTCTCAAGTTAATAGGTGTTTTGAGATGAGAATCGAGAATGAAGAGCACTCTCAAGTGCTATTTTTTGGAGTCTAAACTGCAACTCAAACAACTCTCTATCCAAGGACGATAGTGCAGGTCTAGGATGACAACACAACACGTTGGCATCTGTATGGCCAAAAAATGTTAAAGTATAGTAAAACACACAAAAAACCTACTAACTGCCTAGCAAATTGATTTTAATGAAATAAAATAAAAATGATAGAGTATGAATAGTAATGGGTATGTTCAGGATCATCATGGAAAAAACAGGCCCTTAAGTGGCAAAAAATTTAGAAAAATCAGAGTTAGGAAACTTGATGTAAAAATTTGAATAAGTTGTCTATATTATTTCAAAAATATGTAAGAATAGAATCTATAGCAAATTGAATGTAGTTTCTAAACTTCTAGGTTTATTTAAAAATAAATAAAATCTATTTGGTGAAAATTTGAAATTTCAAGGAAAAAATAAGTAGGTGTCTGTCTGACCACCCTAACCACAATAAAATGATAATATTTTTTTATAATATTTTAGATATAAGTACAAGACTCATGTCTCAATGTGATGCATATTTTTTGTAATTTTTTTCCAAGAAAATATTTAATTATGAATTTTTTATTACAACTTTTAAAAAATATAAAAAACTAGTATATTTGACCACCTTAACTTGGTCAAAACTTCATGAAATTCAATTTTTTTTTTAATCCTATAGTATGCGAAGCATAGAATGTGATGCATGTTTTGGATTCAAAAAATGTGATACCGTTTGAAAGCTATAGATTTTTTTTAATCATCCTATCATTCAGGACTTTATTCGTAATTCAAATAGAAAATCAATAATAATTATTTATTAAATTCAAAGTAAAGCATAATTTTTATTGGTGGAAAATTGAGAATCTCCTTTAAAAACCCTTTTCGTTTCATTAATTTTGGGTTAAAAAAAGTCGTCAGCCACATACCCATCATATCACCACTTTTGGGCCCATCATGATCTTGCACATACCCTAACTACACAAATGATAAAGTGAATAGATAAAGACAAGAGTGACGAATATCAACTCACTAAAGCTCCAGTTCACCAATGAACTCCACACACAAGTTCACCTACACATGAGCAAGAGGAGAAAAATTTTGGGTTGTATAGGGGTTTGCCTTAGTCAAACCCCCACTTTGGTGTTTCCACTTCCACCGTGAACAACTAGAAAAGCCATGAAGTAGAAAGTACGATAAAGGAAATGGAAACAAAAGTATTGAACACTACAAAAGATGTTACTCTACTCTATCAAACCACAAAGGGAGAATGAAGTGTTACCACCACCACCCAAAGGCTCTTAAGGCCAATGAAGGAAGAATGCAAGCAACAAACTTGGCAAAGTCACCACAGCCGCAGTGGTGATGAAGGAAGGTCTTCCAAGAATCCAATCTCACAACTTCTATGGTAGCACAACATGTACAAAAGTGAATTTGATGGTTTAACTAGCTACTACAATGCTCAATGGAGTTGTAGAAATTGCTTGAATAATGAATGAAGATGAAGTAGAATGCTCAAGAGAAGTGAAGATGCTAGGAGGAAGAAGTGAGTGTGAAATGAATGACTTTGAAGGCCAAAATGGAAGAGAATGAGCCATTTCTCAAGTTGGTTGGTCGTACATAGGTGTTACAATTCGACCCCAATGAGGAGTGTAACGTCCTTGTAGACTCTAGAGGTAGGAATCTATTAGGGACTGCAACATGCCACGTAGACGTCCACACATCGCGCTCGTGTCCCTGACAAAAAATACCCCACCTACACACAAAACACGCGCCAAGTGGATGCATTTTAGATGGGTGATGTGGAATTTCACCTTCAAGTTTTATTTTCTAAGGAAAGGGTATGCAAAAGGGGAATTTACACAAGGGGTACAAATTCACTCCTATACATTTTTTCCCCACTTTAGTGAGCATGAGTATTGATGAGTGTTCGATAAAGTAGATCGAAGAGTTAGAAATCTATACCTAAACCATCGAGGAAGTAGATTGTAATCTAGTGAACTCAAAAGCATAGGGAAGACAAAGGATTCCAAAGTTCCTCTCTCCTAAGGAGGTTCAAACAAAGGACTCTATAGCTCTGTAGAACTATGAAGTTGAGCAAAGTACACTTAAGGCCCGCAAACCAATGATGGAAAAATCCCTTAGGATGCAAGCACTTCATAGGCCCTTGGACTTGCAAAGAAGGCTTTCCCCCAAGTACTCTCTCATGAAGGAATCCCAATGAAAGGGGACTCCACAGAGTCGATCTAGAAAGCAGCTTCACAGGTGCACTTGCAAAGCAACATGTTAATCTACAAATAAATCATGTTAGAAAATAAAAGAACCCAATTAGGAAAACAAATAGACAGTCACACATACGTTCAAGAAAAGCTTTCAAAGGGGTCCCTTGGGAACCCTTCACAAGAAGAGGGGTCCACTCAAGGGACACGTTGTTTGAAAGTGCGAGAATGTTTTTCATAAATCGATTTAGTCATGAAGGAATCCTTTCAAAAGATGTTCACTTCATCAAGGAATTTGAAAGGAAGAAAGTGCCCCCTTGTTAGGGGAAGGTCAAGGCTTCTCCCACAGGAAAAGTTTCTCCCACCTTGGAGGAAAGTTTTCAAGTTCTTTCTTTGCAAACCCATGATGAAGGAAACACGTTCCACTAGGGGTCCTTGTTGAGAATGCAATTTTTGAAATTTTTTGCAAGGGTTTCAAGAAAAGATTCATTGGAAATGAATATGTGTTTTGAAAATAGAATTAAGCAAAGAAGAGAGAAAGATAAAAGAGCAAGAGAGAAAACAACATCATGAAAAAAGGGCATAGGGACAATCTGATATTTCAGGGTCAGAGTTGCTCATAAATATATATGTAAGTATAGTAATAGTATATAGATGAACTGTCATCAACCCCCTATTATATTAGACCATATGAAGAATTCATGAGAAATCAAAATGAAAATAAAAAATTGGGTCAACATGGAAGGGAAGCCTAAATGCCCCACTTTGCATCGTCCTCAATTGTCGAAAATCAATATACATAATAGAGGAAGAATGATGCCACAAATAGAGGAAGTTTTATGACACATAATCACTCTTGTACCCAAGCATCTACGAGGGTGACAAGGGTCATCAAGGAACACATAACACAAGCATGGGGGAACACATCACAACAAGCACACACCTAATCTAAAGGTAAAGAAGAAGCACCCTCCTAACACTCATCAACTAGGAGGTTGTCTGCTTCCTAATCTAGATCATTATATGAGGAAGTTTGATGAACCTACAATGGTGGAATATTAAGGTGGGAACCCTCCGACCCTCTAACAACAAGAGCCAAGGAAGGAGACTCTTCAAGGTCTCCTCCACTCAATTTATGTCGAGCCAAGGTCACGAATTTCGCGAAGATAGCTAACAGGGTTGATACCTCCTCCAAAGAGTTAAAAATGTACTTCACCATTGTACCATGTGTTACTTGAATGGGTGAGGGAGGTGGCACCCGAGATTCACTACTTGGCTCACTGAGTGACTTAGGAATAGTGACGAACTCAGGGGAAGCCAAAACTTCTTCCATCACAAGAATGACACATTCTAATGCAAAACCACCCTTTGAAGGGGGTGGACTCCTCTTTCAACCCATGTTTCTAGCGGGGGACCATTCTCCACTTTCCACTTTTTTGGAGGGTGCAAGACCCCCACAAATGAGGAAAAAGGTGCAAAAGAGGAGGAGAAAACCATGGTGGACACCACTAAGGTGTTCGATATGTCCACAAGTTTTGAGAATGCTGGGATTTCCAAGAGGGACATCAAAAGAGGTGGCTCAACTGAGGGAGCAATAAACACCTACACCTTTTTAGGGTCAAGGGTGTTTATGCTTGCACCAGGAGCTGGAAGCAAAACTGAATTCAATTGGATAGAAGCAGAGGGGGCAAGAGAGGAGGACACAATACGAGGCCCTTAAACAAGAGTGGTAAAATCCCCTTCCTTCCTCTACAAAGAGGTTTTCTCAGTGACTAGAGCCTTTCGCTAGTACTTGTGCTCATGAGCAAGGTGGTTTTTGCAACTCTAGGTGCCAGAGACTGGAAGCTGAGACAAAATAGAAGGCTCTTGCTTAGCCATAGGAGTGTTTATCATGACTGTTTCCAGCAAAGGGAGTGAATCCTAGATAGGAGTAGGAGGAAGAGACTGAGAAGAGGTTGGAATAACAGTCAGCGGTGCCAGCTCTATAGCGGGCCTCTTCTCATTCACTGCTTTGGCAGTAGGAGCGGTACAAGGCTACGAAGGCTGAGACCTAGAGGATTCCTCTTGGGGACCCCTCCATCTACTATAAAGGTAAGGCCAAGGGCCAAGAGGCATAGTAGGAAGGCTCGATATCCTGATCTTGGCTTTACGCCAAGTAGGCACCATCGGACTTCTTATGTGAAACCCAAGAGTAGTCATCCAAAAATTCTCTTCAGAGATGGGGTAGAAGAGGTGCCCCGAGGAAGGGTAGGCCTCTCTTTTCCCCCTTGAGAGGAGGAGACAACTTACTGGTATAGTACCAGAGGAGTCACTTTTGACCACCCTTTACCCATGATTTTATACTTCATGTAGTTTCAATAAAGTAGATATGTTCTAGGAGGGAGCGGACCAACTGAGGCAGGCCAAAAGTGATCAAATGAATAAACCCCATGGGATACCAAAGGATGATATCCAATTTCATGCACAACATGTACAACACCTTCATGGGAGAATTTTAAACATTTGTGAATAACAAAAGCGATTTCGTTCATGAAAGCTAGCCACGGGATGCCCAACTTTACCTTGAATAGATCGGATTCTAGAATGACATCAAAGGTTATATCCATAGCCCTAGGTCCAACTAGGATGGAAAGGGTTATGGATTCATATGGCTTGAGAGAGAGACAATCATGCATACATATGGTAGACTTTGTTTCTTCATATTCCTCCCTTTCCAATGAATTTAACCATAACGTCTCCTTCGTAATAACATTCACTCAACTTGCGGGGTCGACTACGAATCCTATCACAATGTTTCCATTGAGGCGAGCAAGAATGTATAGGGGAGAGGGATTTTTATTCAAGGATAGATCCTGCAAGGTGAATGTCACATTTGGTGAGCTAGATGCAGGTTACAGGGGAGGAGTAATTGAGACCATGTTTACATACGTTGAGGGTTGAGGAGAAGCATCAGAGGGGTCAATAATTAAGTTTGCATAATGAGATGAAAATAGGTCTATATAAATCTATAACTCGCTATTGTCCTTCGCTACCGATTTATTCATATTTTATTTTGTCCTATTGAGATGGATGGTACCATCATCAATGCGATCTTGTATCTTGTGATGCAGGCACATACAATGCTTGGTATCATGCCAATTAACCCAATGGTACTAACATAAAGCATTCATATCATACCAATTAGGATAAGGTTCTTTAAGAGGTCGAGGGTTTTCCAAAGTTATGATCTTATCCTTCAACAACTCTTGCAATATGGAAGAATAAGATTCCACCAACTTCATAAACTTCATGTTGTGTCTGAGGCTGTTATCGTTTGTTGCAGTGACCACATTCGCAACATCTTTACCTTTTCTTGAGATAGACACAATATAATTTCCTTCCAAACAGGAGCATGAGGAAGGTCATCCAAACTAAACTACCATTTATTGGTATTCTCGCAACACAAATCACAAATGTGCAAAGGAAGGGTATTTCATATGGAAAAAATTTCTTGCCAAGCTCGCTACAGGTTTCCTATGAACACCTTTTGCACATCAGAGTTAGGCATCGGATATGAGATCTATGAAAAGATAACTTGGTATCATGTTATAAAATCAATTATCTTCTCATAATCTACCTACTTACATCAGAAGAGATCCAAGAAGGTAATCTTTGGATCGATGTTAGCCTAGAACTGACGAAGAAACTGATTAACAAGTTGATTAAATGAAAATATAGAATTATTAGGCAAGGAATAGTACCACTCAAGTGTTGTGTCCTTGACAGATCAAAGAAATATTTTCACCATCAAAGCATCATCATGAAATAAATTTGTACACATGGCATTGAAGGCTGATACATGTGTTTGTGGATCCCCTTTACCACCATTCTTCTCAAACTTTGGAATCTCCATTCCCTACGGGAAGGGAGTGCTTAAAATTTCTACCAACAATAGGGTGTGTTAGAAAATAGGTTGAAAAATAGGCTAGGCAAAGGCCTAGGAAAGGCTTGCCAACTAGTTTTACATCTGACCCATGTTCTGAAGGAGGGCATTTAGAATAGGGTGAGAGGATGAAAAAGGCCTAGTGGAACCACTAGAACCACCTCCAGAGCCACCTTTGGGGATACTACTATGAACACCATCAGAGCCACCACCACTAGTAGGGCCTCTGCTAGAGCCACCCCAACTACCAAAGCCACCACCATGGCCTCCACCAAAGCCACCTCCACTACCAGAGCCACCACCACCAAGAGCAATAGGAGGGATGAAGTTGAAACCAAGGGGTATTTTACTTGCCTTGAAAGTGTTAGGCCTTTTAGAAGCAAAAGGGAGACTGATCAAGGGGCCTATTTTGGCCATGCATATGGACGTGGTGGGCATTGAGATGCCTATTTGTCTCTCATAGGCATCAAACACTTCCCCCTAGGTAGTACCCAATCTAGACTTATACGAGGGGATATAAGCTTTGGTTAGATCGACAAGGCCATGTAAGAACTCTATGCCTATTCGATCCTTTCCTAATAGATGTCTCACCTCACTAGTAATCCTAGCAACACTCACCATGTTTGGTGCTCTCTCAAAACGATTTGTAAGATCCAACAATCTATTATCTAACAATTAAATGTTTTCTACAGGGATGTGCACAACCTCATCCTCATCCATGGACAAAGCCATAGAGGATGTTGGAGGGGTAGGAACGTGAGTGGTCTCATCTACAAAACCCATCTCGTTAGTAAATCTTGTAGGAAAACAAACGGTAAAGTTGGTAGCCAGTCCAACGAAAAAGCTGGAGGTGAAACTAGAAGTGACCTTCATCTTCTCCATTGGTATGTGTCACACAGTTCTCCTAACAACATACTCGAAAGCCATAGGCTGGGTTGTGATGCTCATAAAACTTCACAACACTCAACTTTATAATAGTTACCAGGTGTGAGGGAAAAGTATCAACATAGACAAATGGGCAGATGTTGTTCATGTCAGGTTCACCAAAAATGTAAGAGAGGGGGACCAACCACACCAAGGCTCTAGGTCACAGAGAGCCAAGATCAGAGGGCTGCCCTAACTTACCTCAAGTTAACATGTGTTTTTGGGATGAGAATCAAGAATGAAGAGCACTCTCAAGTGCTTCTGTCATTCTATAGATGTGAGAGTTTAAATGGGGCTAGACAAGTTGGTCTTAGACAACTCTCTATCTATGGACGGTAGTGCGGTTCTGGGACAACAACATGGTGCACTAGTGTCTCTTTGGCAAATTAGCATTCGTATGACCAAAAAATGTTAAAGTATAGTAAAACATGAGAAAACCTTACTAACTACCTAGCAATTTATTTTAATAGAATAAATAGAATGATAAAGTATGAAAAATAACTACACAAATGATAAAGTGAATAGATAAAGACAAGAGTGAAAAATATCAACTCACTAAAGCTCCAGTTCGCCAGTGAGCTCCATTCACACGTTCACCTACACAAAAGCAAGAGGGGAAAAATGTTGGGCTGTATAGGGGTTTGCCTCATTCAAACCCCTGATTTGGTGTTTCCACCTCCATGGATAGCCAAAAAAGCCACGAAGTAGAAAGTACGATAAAGGAAATGGAAAGGAACATATTGAACACTAAAAAAGATGTTACTCTACTCTATCAAACCACAAAGGGAGAATGAAGTGTTACCACCTCCACCCAAAGGCTCTCAAGGCCAATGAAGGGAGAATGCAAGCAAAAAACTTGGAAAAGTCACCATAGCCACAACGGTGATGAAGGGAGTTCTTGTAAGACTCTAAGCTCACAACTTCTATGGTAGCACAACACGTACAAAAGTGAAGTTGATGGAGTAACTAGTTTTTGCAATGCTCAATGGAGTTGTAGAAATTCCTTGAATAGTGAAAGGAGATGAAGTAGAATGCTCAAAAATTGAAGTGAAGATGTTGGGAGGAAGAAGTGAATGTGAAATGAATGCCTTTGAAGGCTACAATGGAAGAGAATGAGTTATTTTCTAGGTCAATTGGTTGCACAGAGGTGTTACAATTCGACACTAATGAGGAGTGTAACGTCCTTGCAAACTCTAGAGGTAGGAATCTGTCAGGGACGATAGGGCGCCACACAGATGTCCACGCATCGCACTCACATCCTTGATGAAAATTCCCCCATCGAAACACAAAACACGTGCCAAGTGGATGCATTTCGGATGGGTGATGTGGAATTTTTCCTTCAGGTTTGATCTTCCAAGGTGGGGTTATGCAAAAAGGGAATTTACACAAGGGGTGCAAATTCTCTCCTATACAACACTAATCAGATCTACCTCAAGTGGTTAAGCTTCTTTTAAGGAACCTTTGCTTTGATACGAATTGTTAGAAACACAAGACAACTAAGAGGGGGTGTGAATCAGTTGTATATTAAAACCTTAAAACCCTCATTAACCTTCAAACCATTATTATCCATCAACATGAATGTAAATAAATGAAACATCAACACAACAACAACCATACACAATAGAACACCAAATTTTATGTGGGAAACCCTAATTAGGGAAAGACCATGGTGAGGATTAACTCACGTATATATGAATATCAACATTGAATACAAAATTTTCACTACCAAAAGGGCTCACTACCCAAAGGACTAATTGTCAAAAAGAAAGAAAGGCTCACTACCTAGGAAGACCACTTATTTTGAAATACAAGAGAACAAAAAGAGATTGCTAGAAGGAGTTTCAATACCTTAGAGCAATAGGATAATACACGACAATAACTCTTAACCATCTACAACCTTCGTCTCATTGCATCCAACAACTTTAAGCACACTGAAATGTAGACACCTTTTTCTCACTACTTTTAGTAGTCATAAGAATTCATGTTGACATTGAGATCACAATACATGATCACATGCATATCATTTCATAGCACTCTTCGCACCACTAACTTCTCTAATAAATTACCTTGCATATATATCATCTGCAACCTCAAACAATCTTCTCCAAGTTGGCCTCAACAAAATGTATGAACCTCAATCGTTCAACCACCAAATAGGTTAGCACCAAACACTTTCGTGATGGAAAAAATTGAAGGTATACCACACCAAGGGTTAACTAGGACCCAAATCTACACTGACATGCTATACCATGCTTCCATGAACAATGAAGCACATCCACAGATAGTGCTAACATGCTAGATCGGCCAATCTAGAATTAACGCTAACAAGCAACCACATTCACACTTCATGAGGTCTAGAAACAACTTGTAAACTACTTAGAAACATCACACAACATCTTGGAGTATTCCAACACCAACAAAATACTCAAAATCACCGGTTCAAACTTATACAACTAAGAACATTATCATCCTTTGCAACTAGTCAAACTGCCACTGAGACACAACACATGAACCAATATTATGAAACATTTGAACACCAAACCTTCCAAGGGAAGATAGATACAAGAATCATTAAGAAATTCCTAAATTTGCAAGACAAGAAACATCAACGTGGAGAAATGCAGAGCAATTCCATTTCTCCCAAACAACCTTTTGCATAGGAAAAATATTGTCAAACACATCTTCTACTGTCGCATGATCCATAACCTAAAAATTTAGATATAACACCTCTAAACACCTTTGAATATCACATCCAAACTGCACAAGCACATCTTCAAGCATGAAGAAATGTGGAGCATAATACAAAACACACCCTTGTCACCTTGTACACTTTTTATACAATTTTCTCAAAAGCACTTGGAAACCAAGTGACCATGTTGCATCTGCAACACCTTCTCAACACCAAAAACACCTTCTCATCATAACCACATAAGAGGTTGACTTAGGTTGACAACAATGACAACACTAATTTAACAACATAGTACAACATAACCAGTTTAGGTTAGTACTGTAGTCCTATCATTGAGTCAATTTTGTGCTTTTTTAAAAATTTGGGTTGAGTCATAAGTCCACAGGTTAAGTCTTGTCAAGTGTTTGGATTAGTCTATTTCAATAAGAATAAAGAGATATATAAATATCATTTTTGTCTCTTCATTTCATCAACTTTGTTATGTAAAGTCAAGTCGACTATTATCTAAAAGTGTTTAAATAAAGCATATATATATATATTCTCAATTATATATTCAAACATATATCAAAGGTAGATTGACATGCTTGTAAAAGCATGTAAACATAATTTAAATTTGTTCACACTTACCAATACTTCATGGGGTGTAAAGCCTATATCAAAGGCTTTTAAATGGGAATTTTAAATGGCATTAAATTCATTGTTAAGGCCACGAAGGTGGCATGAATGTTGAACAAACTACCATACATATATTAAATATTAATATATATAAAATAAGCTGAGAGTTATCTTTTCTCGAGGTGCCTATTTTCATCAACTTATTCAAAACAATAGTAAACTACCATATGCTATCACCATTTCAATCAATCAAATAATATATGATCAAAATAAATTAGGCAAAAAGACTTAATAGTGAAATAAAGCCAGAAAAGACTCAATAACACATTAGAGGTTAAACACAAAGATGCTTAGTTGTCTTATAATTTGATTTTTAATACATATGTCCAATTTCTTCTTTAAACAAGTGTGATACAATTGTCAATTAAGATAAGATCAAATATTAAATTTATGTATTTTCTTCACACAGATACAAGATAAGGTAACCAAACCTTAGTTTTGATTCTACCACATATTAAATGTAACCTTGCCAAGTTCCAAACCAAATGAGCCCTAGCAAGTCCAACAAACTCCACTTGGGAGACTTTCCATCCCACTCAATAATAAAATAATCACAAATAAAAAGCAACTACAGATTATAACAATGCAATTGGTTTCAATAGGACTAAAGCTAAATTTGCGATAGCTAAATTCAAGTGAATCCAAATAATTTAAAGCCAAAGCTGCAACTGCGAAGTTTTGAAATGGTTATAATTCAACAGCCTCTTTTAATAGAGGTCTTCATGAATTCAAAGATAAGAACATTTAAAGAAAGTTGTGAATAAAACATATTTAAAACTATAAAAATAAAACAAAAAAACTAAAAACTTTTGATAAATAAATAAAAATAAAATAAATACACTATTGAAAAATAAACAAAAAAATTTTACAAATAAATACATTTAAATTTCTTATAATTATAAAAAATATATTTGTTTTACTACTATAAATAAAAGTTCACTCTAAAAACTTAAAAATTTATTACATGACACTAAGTATTTAGTTTTAATTTATTTTAATAGAGGTCTTCATGAATTTGTGAATAAAATAGTGCCAGATGCGTTAAAATAGTGTTAAGTCTGTCAAAATTGATAAAAACCTACACCATTGGATAGCTTATGAAATTCTACCCCATTTCAAAAAAAAAAGCTCTGAAAAAGACCAAAAAATGATCAAGATACGACCATTTTAAGATTTACTAAAAAAATTGCTGAAATAGTGATATATGCGCTAAAACAGAGGCTGTATGCGCCAGAAAAAGTCCCATATGCGCTAAAAAAAAAAAAATTACAATTTTTTTAATGGAATGGTATACATGCCATTTTGTTTCGTATATGCGCTGGAACAGTCCATGGATGCGCCGAAACAGCTCCTACATGCGCCGAAAGACCTGCAAAAGCACTGTTAAATCCTTGGATGCACTACAGAAACCCCCAAATGCACTACAGAAACTCCCGGATGCGCTAAAACGGAAATTTTTTCCGAAAATCCGAATCCAGAACACGAAATCCTGTCATAAAACCTGCAAACAAATGTTAAAAATGGGGCAAGGCCCCACGGTGGGCGCCAAAATGTAGATAGGAAAATAATCAAAGAAGGTTTAAATGCATTGAAGACAAATAAACAAATTAAATCCCATCAAACACAATAGAGTACGAGACAATATGAGGTATGCGTGTAACCAAAGCTTGGATTTGCACCAGTATTTATAGAGTTTTCGAAAGGATTTGATTGGCTGATATGATTAACGGCCCAGATTAAGCTTGTTAGAATGGACAGTGAAATATTTTTGAAAGTTGAGTGATAACGGTGGGCGCCAAAATGTAGATAGGAATAAAATCAAATGAGGTTTAAATGCATTGAAGACAATAAACAAATTAAATCATATCAAACACAATAGAGTACAAAATAACAAGGAAATCACAATGTGAATCACAAATGCAAACCGATCTCCACGTTAATCTCGATTTATCTCCATTGCTCTTCTCCACCTGCACCAGGATGCAAGATTTCGAAGGGTGATAATAGAGGAATGTTGGTTGCTCAATTCTGCAGCATAACAATGTGACGAAGATGATAGATGGTGATTGAAGAATTATTTTGACAGAGTGAAGATGCTAGAAGAAGATTCAATCCAAATGGCTTGTGAAAGGTTTGATTTATAGATTTTCGAAGACAAAAGCTTAGTTGGAAAAGATCAACGGTTGAGATTCAGTCTAGTAAGATGAACGGTAAGAGATTTTCGAAAGTTGAGAGAGAGATAGAAGGTTTCCTCTTCTTCATTTTTTCTCATTCAGATCCGAAGGAAGGTTGCCATTTGAAGAATGAGTTGAAATGAATTTCATAATTAAATAAATTAATTTATTTAATTATATGTGGGGATGAAATTAGAAGTTAGCATAATTAAATAAGTAATATTTAATTATGTGTGAGAGATGATTTTAGAAGTTCGCATAATTAAATAAGTAATATTTAATTATGTGTGAGAGATGATTTTAGAAGGTAATTAAATATTTAACATATTTAATTATTTGTGGAGTGAGAAATGGTATTAAATTAAATATTTATAATATTTAATTTAACTATGAGATGAAGAGAGTGTTCGAAGGAATATTCCCTTATTTGAATTCAAATATTCAAATTTAGAATAAAATGATAATAAATTGTAAAATTTATTTAATTTAATTAAGAGGAATATGGAATATGGCAATAATTAAATAATTTTTTTTATTTAATTAAGATAGAAGAATCATAAAAGTGAACAATATAAATAATTAATTAAATTTATTTATATGTAGATTGAATTACAGATTTAACTAAATAACTTGTATTTAATTAATTATTAGACTTATTATAATGTGACCATTTTTAGGTGCATACAATAATAAAAATGAAATCATTATAAAATTTATTATGATATAAAAAATAAGTATTTTAGAGTGCATAAGATATCAAATCGATTTAAAACTGTTTTAAAATCTACTTTAAATCTACTTTAAATATGCTTGAAAAAATGTCTACATACAATGAATGTAGTTATGCTAGATGCATGCCATTTGAACATCAAATTCAAACTAAAGAGTTTTTCTTTACATTGAATTTTTCTTTTTGATAGATGCCATTGTAATACACCTCTTGGCATAATTATAAAAGCCCCTAAGTGGCAATTTTTACCAATAATAGAATACATTTCAATGAGCATAAGGGGTGGTGACTAAATAGTAAAGTTGCAGTTAGATTTTAATAACAATGGCAAAGTGGAGGAAGGTTGAAACTTTAGTGAGTAAAAGGAGGAACGACACATTACATTCTATTGAGGATTTTCATTTTGTTCATTCCAATTTTATTATTCAAGGTGTTGGCTACGAATTGGAGAGGGTGAATCATGTGTCTGAGGTAGACAGTCTTTTCTCATTTGAAATTTTATGCATTGTTTATGCATTGGTTATATGAAACTTTAGTATTCATCACAAACCGAAAAAGGAGAGTGTGGGGGTTAGTGAGAAGGAGAGTCTTTTATCTTTGAGTATTATTATTTTGCAATGGTAGTAGTTTAATAGACAAAAGGTTAGTAAATAAGAGTAGAATGTGGCTATGGTGTATAAGGAAGCAGTTATACAAACATATCAGATTTTGGATGACAGAAAGTTGAAGCTTCCTGGAGCAGCTAGGTCAATCGTTGTTACTATGCTTGATATCTTTAAAAGTGTATAAATAGAGAGTTTCTCGGGCATGCTTTCATACTTTATTTTCCTATGAATTTTATGTAGTTTTATTCTAAGAGTTTTTAGATTTAAAAGTTGAAAGAATAATTATTAATGATGAATCATTGAGTTGAAATGAGAGAATATATGGTATGATTTTTATAGACTTAGAGACTTATTTCTCAACTGTGATAAGTTAAATGTTGTATTTTATTTTTCTCAGGGAATTATATCTCCAGTTTGTTATATGAATATATGTATACGTTCATATTGGAATATGTATAGGTATATATGTATATATATTTATAAAAAAGAATGTTCAAGGTCATTCTATGTTATGTATTAATTTATAAATTTATAAGATAAGCTTAATGCTTACTCTAATGAGTTGACTGAAAGAAATTAGTTTTATAATCTGATTTGTTGAAAGATTTTAAACACTTCAATATAGTACTTGTTTGGATAAAAGAAGTTGGTAATATATACTATACTTTTAATAGCACTATTATTGTGCTCTTGTGCAAAGAACTAGGAGAATTTTTTTTTATTTTTATTGATGAACAATATTATTTTAATTTACTTATTTGACAAGTTGACAAGAAATTATGTGCAAGTCAAAGACTCTTGAGTCGGTGACATTGTTTGAAAACGTTATAAACTATTTATGCATGAAAATAGGCTCGAGTAGTTTACTCTTAAGATTTGAATGCAAGTAATTGTGAACAAGTGGCAATAGCAAGTCTCGAGAGGGTAAGTGCACAAAGATGGTTCCTAAAAAGGGGATTTAAGTGGACAACTTTTTTCTAAAATCAGGAAATACTAACCTTGGACATGAAATTGAGGATAGTTACACTCAAAATTTTGAGATGGAACAAAAACAAGGATCGAAGTGCTCTGAGTCTACTATCTAAAATACTAATTTATTTTGAAAATGGTTGAGATTAAGGGGTTCAAATGAGGGACGCACGTAAATTGGTGTTGTTTTTGTCAGAAAAACATAACATAGCAACTCTTGTATGACCCTTGTACGATGAGCTTTTTTTTTAGTATTTTTAAAATCGCTACGATCAAAAGTTAGCTAACAGTATGTAGTTGATGCACAATTTTTTTGATAATTTTTTAATGAATATTTGGTTTTTTACTAAATTTTGAAGTGGACACTTCCTGAAATTTTTTTTTTTGGCCGTGCTACCCCTACAAATTTTGGAAACTAATTGGATTTTAAAATAAAATAAAATTGTAGAATGGAGTCTAGTTTCTAAAATTGTAATTTATTTGAAATTTTGATGAACGGTTAATTTATAACGAAAAAAACACCAAACACTATTTTTTTCCAAAAAAGAGACATACAATTAAAAGAAATTATGGATGAAAGGCTTAACATTTTTAGAAAGTGAAAAAAATTACATCGCTGGATAGCTAAGAGAGAACCTAACATTACCCAGATGTTTGATTTTTTTATATTGAACCACGTGCAATCCTAATGGTGAGCATGAACCCGATTATGTGAAAAATTGTAGAATTTGCAAAAACACATCTCTGGTCGTTGGGAATGCCCTCCAAGCCTTTGGTTTGGTATTCCAAGGAAAATACCAATCCCAAGGCTTGGGGATTCCCAAAGCAAGATATAACACGAGCGCGTTATAACACACTTGCATTATATCCCAGTTTTGACATGTTTTTTTTCGTTTGTGGGGATAATGTCTAGGAAGACATAACACGAGCATAGTATGACACACTCGCGTTATGTCTTGCTTTATGTTAAATGCTACTCTATTGAATGTATGTTTATATATTTGTATGTTTGTATGCTTTTATGTCATGTATGTATCAATGCATG
>VDFB02141609.1:0-15245 GCA_007258455.2 Sequoia sempervirens
AAAACCTAATCTAACTGGGGTTTTTAAAGAAACATAAGAAAAGGTGGGTAAGGGTTTTGGAACAAAAAATAACAATGATTCATCCAATGTTAACCAGACTTTTTAGCTTCAAGGAACTATGAACTAAAACTAAAGAACAAGATTAACTTGTGATTAACACACAGTTGTATTCATTCCTAGTGCTGATTTGATAGTAGATTGCTAGTCATCTCTTTAAAAAAAAAACATAAAAGAATAACATTCCATTCCTTGAAGACTTCACAAATCAAATGACTAACTTAAGATAAATACCATTCTGAAACACAACATGAAATAGATTTTAATCTAGTTGCCTTTACTGTTAGTGAAATAGATAAACAACATTTACAAAGTTGGCACAATCACCAATGTATAGAGAATCTATGATTCTAGTTTGCTTCCATTTACACTAAGAGAATACATTGCTGTCTATATTGAATCTAAATCCTAACCAAGAAGGCAGAAGAAACTCCTATTACAAAGAATTAGGAGGCAACTCTATCTCCTTCAACTGACTTTCTTTCTGATTTCTAATTCTTAACCTCTAATCCTATATCTCCTAGCCTTGGAAGTTCTCTAAAAATTCTAACCTTTAAAAAGAGGCCAAAATGCCTTTTATATAGGATGTACCAATGAGAATGTGTTGTCCACCACTTTAGGGCTTACAAAAATATCTCCTGACTACAAGAGGTTCGGCTCTTAGATCTTTCTGAGGAGGGTCAAAGCTACATTCAATGTGAATCCCTACTGTCCATGCTGATGAAGGATTTCTATCCTCAGAAGAAGCCTTTTTAGATATTTTTGGCAGCTCCAGCATTAACTCTCCTATCTTCATGTCCACCTTTGAACTCTATTGGGGTCACCTTGAATGCTCAGAATATCTCCATTAATACTGATCTACCTCCTTGCCAATAGTCACTACAGTTGTCCCCATGAGTCATAGTTTCTTCTTTCCTTTGGCTTCCTTTATGTTTTGGACTTCTCTGTACATTGACCATCTTCTAGAAGCACCATCGAGCCTCCTTGCAGATCTGAACACCATCACCTGAGTCAATCCATTGTCATCTGTTCTTAGAAGGAATCCATCTTGCTTGCATTCTGTTAGTCTTCTTAACAGGGGTGGTCAATCAATCAATGGCCTTTCTGATTAGACGATCATATGCCATGCCAGATTCCTGAGCAATCAAGAGCGGTCTATCTTAAATTTCATATTAGTTAGACACCATCGGTGTCTCCTCGATGTGATTTCATCTTATAATAGTCATCGACATAGCATGGGTCAATTGGTGAGACATTTCAACAGGCTGCAGAAGTTATGTCGATACACACCGTCACCGGGATAATCACTATCGGCATGAGGTCATGGAAATCTCCTTAGTCCTTCAAGGAGCTCCTTCTGAGCTCAAATTTATTTCAGTGAGACCTTACACCATTAGCCAGAGTTCCTAGCGAGTTCCTCTCGGTCACACCGATGCCGCCTTTAATTGGAAATCCATCACTATCGGTGAGACCCGAGCACATTAGCAAGAGGTCATGCCAAAGTACTTCTTCATTTGGTGAGCCCATTCTACATTGGCAAGATTATCCACTTCAGCGATACATTATGGCACCCCTTGCTTTCTCCCTGAGTTCATTTCTCTATGTCAGGAATACAATCCTGGCTCAGGGAGACCTTACCCGAAACTCTTCTCTTATCGAGCCTACCTTGTCAGCAAGACTCCTTACTCTAGCTGAGACCTCTTGGAAAAGATGTAAATCTTTTAGTGAGCTTCCTCATGTCCGTGAGACTATCACCTATCGATGTGACCTCATAGCAAAGCCCCTTCATTTGCTTAAGGTCTCTCTGATTACCTCCTGTACTCTTTGAGCTCAGGCCCTTTTGCCTCGGTGTGACCATCACGAGTCGATGAGCGATTACACTAAGGCCTAGATCTTCTGACAATTTTGTTTCATTTTGGCCAGACCCTATTGAATCAGCAAGAGGTTATGCCGATTGTATGTCATGTCGCCAAGAGCTTATTGTTTCACTGAGACCTCCCATCAAAGTCTCCTCACTTTACCGAGAGTTTATTTGAGTTCAAGGAGAGCTTTCTTGATTGGCAAGACTTCCTGCCTACACCACACCCCAATCACCAAGACTTACTCCTTTTGACAAGAGGTTATGCCGAACTCAGAATCTTTGGGTGAAGGCTCCTTCGTTTCGGTGAGACATACTAATTCTCTCATCAAAGACATCACGGTAGAATCAGTTCATGCTATACCGATGTGATTGGAGCCACTTGGTGAGAGTACCCTAATGCATGAGTTTGATACTACTTTGGTGGTGGCCGATAAGACATGTGGAGTCACTGAGACTTTATATCAACGAACAGATCTCTCCACGATGGAAAATTTTCACCATCAGTTGGCAAGACCAAGAGACTTCACCAAGACCTCATGTCCAATGCCGATTGTTTGGCCGAGGCGTTCACTTATGAGACAATTGGCGAGACACGAAGAGCTCACCATGAATTCACTCCAAAGACAAGCCTCCCCTCAAAATGTATGTCCTATCGATGGTCAGTGAGACATGAAGCACTTGGGGAGACCTTCCACCAAAGAGCTAGCTCTTGCCAAAGTGTTACCCCAGGGTCCGCTAGTCAGTGAGACTTCGTGAAGTCATCGAGACTTCACCCTGAAGTCGGAATCTCCCACTGGTATGCATTCTCTTTGGTTTTGATCGGTGAAACATTTAGGTCTCGCTGAGAATTTCATGTTGATAGGAAGCTCCCAGTCATGGTGAGCTTGATTGATGTCTTACTGATAGTTGACTACACATGAATTTCACTCACTGTGACATCTCTAAGGTCTTGCCAACTTTCCCTTAACTGATATTTATGACCAACTGGATTGAGAAATGCCTTCCAACTGAGCCTCCTAGCAAATATCATCAATTCTAGCATTTAACCCTACAAAAGAAAGGTCTGCATTAGTCCTCATAAGAAAATAACACATATTATAATAAATCCACCATTGATTATAATTATTTTTCTAAATTCCTAGCAAGAAGAAAACCAACTTAGGTTGAGATAGAACCAAGATTAAATTAGATAGATCAAAAGTCAAAATTTGGAGGAAAACAAAAGAATTCCAAGGAGGAAAGCAAGTAACCAAAAGCAAAAGAAACCAGAAAGAGAAAGGGGGACCCATTTTGTTTCAAATCAAAATGGGATGGTTATGTAAGGCATAACAATTACCTATTGTGCAAAGTATTCAAAGAAGGAGATAGTGGAGTACAATTTGTTTATCCACACAACCCAACCAAGGATGGGCCCCTATGGGAAACTAAAAAAGTTGGTTGGAAAATAGTATACTCATCTACCATACATAGAAGATTTTTGGGCCAATTGCAAAGATGACAAGCAGGTGAGAATGAGGCATTACATGTGGATGAAGACCCAATATGTGTGGTCAATCAACTTTTTCCTGGTACCTAATCATATTGTGGAGGAGGACACCATCCTTGATGAGAGATTTGATGTTGTGGCCAATTTTCCATTGTCGCTGATAGATTGGGATGATGAGAGGTGAATGACCTTGAAATTGTAACAAGTCCCATAGATAATAGAAAAATACACTGGGTAGATGCCCAAATTGCACAGCTCCAATTGGAAGGAGTTGTGTTGACATACAGTGAGCTCATGGATGAACTCGAATTTTAAAAAATAGTGGAGCAACTATTGCCCCAATAGAAGAAACTCCTAAATCCCCTCATGCAACCAAATCAAGAAAGAGAAAGGATGTGTCTGAGTGTTAGCCTAAACACAAAGTCTATACACAAAAGACCTCAGGGTTAGAATCCTTGAAGAAGGAAAAGAAATCAGGAGGATTCAATGAGATCCCAACTATTGAGGAGGATCCACAACATGAAAGGGAACAACAAGCCAAATGACTGCAATCACCACCTGCTACCTCTACTCCTGCCATTATTGTTTCCATTGCCACTCCTCCCCCTCCTACACCTAATGCACTCCCTATTTCTTCTCCCCCTACAAATCCACTAAAAATGCAGGCTACCATGAAAATATCAAAGGAAATGGAGAAATGATAGAGGCCACCAAATGAATAATGGAAGATTTTGAAGATCCTTTTAAGGATGATTACTTTGAACATCTAGAGGGAAGAATAGATATAAGTGTGGATAAGGTGGAAACTGATGAAGAGAGGTCACAATCTTTAGAGGAAGACACTGAAGCCCTCAATGCCAAGTACATAATAGAAACCTCAGACCAAGAGCTCAAACAGGAGTTGTCTCAACAACTCAAGGATATAGCAGAAGAGGTGGAATCTGAAAGGAAACCTCTAGAAATACATTGTTATTGACATGGAGATATTTGAAGAGCCTCCACTAGTCAGGAAGGACAAAGGCCATGTTCAAGAAGAAGAGGTACCACCTATGAGAGAAGGAGAGAAAATAGAAGAGAAGGTAGAAGATTTTCCAAAATAGAGCTTTGAGCTGGAGCATCATGAAGAGCTTGAATAGGAAGAAGAAAGGGCACCTCAGAAGGAAGGTATCATTGAAGAAAACATAGCCACTACTAAGGCTATACATATCAAGGACTCAAACAAAGAAGAAGAAAGAACTAAATGAGAAGATCTAGGCCATAAGGAGAAGCAACCCCAACATTTTTAGAGAGAGGAAGGTGATCATGAATCACCAAAAAGGAAGACTCAGATGCCTGGTTGGCTAGAGAAGTAGTTGCAAAAGAATACCTTGCCCCTCATTGATCCCAATACCAGAGTTGAGGCTATACTAGACATAGCAAAAACCAAGGCAAAGAAAGAAAAGAAGTTGATTGTTCATTCCCATATCATAGTTGATGCATCTGGATCAAGGATAGTACAAATTTCCACCCCAGTGACAAAAAAAGGAGAGGGGTTCAGCTACAATATTTCCACCATTAGCTTGGGCCCTGCAACAAGAGAGCAAGAAACCAATCAATTAGAAGGATCAATGGCTATAATCATGCAATAGGTGAACAAGGATCAGTCCTCTAAGGAAGAACTAAAGGAACAAGTGGTAGATCTTAGAGCCCATATTCAACAATGAACATCTCTAGAAGAAGAATCTCCAACGACATCTTCTACGCCTCCACTCCTCTCCTAAGAGGAACTCACCAAGATGGAGAAAATGAAGAATTGGACCAAGGCTACTATAGATTGGTTATGATAGGTGCTTTATAATGGTGGCATGGGCATAGTCCTTGTTGTCCGAAAAACCAACAAATTTTGAGATGTGTAGAAGCAATTAGAGAGTAGAGAAAATATATGTCATTGGTTTACCAAGCTTTATAGGATCACTTATCCTAAGCTCAAGGCAATCCTAAAGATTCCTAAGAAGACATTGGAGAAGGATTTGGCCCTTGTGAAGGATGATCACTAGCTGGTAGAGACATGGAAAATGGGTTTGGATCATAGGAAGGACATCTTGGAAAGAGTGCTACATGAGATTGAGCTCGATATCGAATGGGTAAAGGAGCATAAAATGGGCGACAAGAATTACCTAAAGCTAAAGATGGACTATGATATGCCCATCATGGAGTTGGATACAAAGAAGATCAGGCCATATGTCCATAAGAAGATGGAGCAAGGGGTAGTAGACTCATTGGCATCATATTTCATGGACTTCAGTGCAAGAGCATTCATCCAGTCTGAATAGGTAATCAAGGCCAAACCAAGGCACATGAAGAACTAGGAACAAATCACTGGTAGATCTAAGAAGTTGACCTTCCAAGTTCTTCAATTTGATATCATGGAGTGGGACAAGCTTCAAGCATTGATAGGGAAATTTGTGGAGTATGCCACTTTTCAGAAAAATGAATGAAAACTAGTGATAGATTATGAATTTCTGATAGTAGAAGTTGGAAAAGAAGGCAGTCACTAGAAGACAAAACTTTTGCAATGTCAGGGCCACTATAGGATGAAATAGGAATGGGAAAAAATGTATTTTAGATTAATATATTTTTTGGGTAGGTGAAGCCCTAATGAATCTTGGCCACACAATGAGATTAAATATCGTTCATTCATTTCACTTTTGGAAAACTATAAATAGGGGTCTCCTCTCATTTTCAAAGAGAGCGTGGAGTTGTTGTAAAGACATGTAGAAATTTTAATAGAATTTCACTACTTTTGGTGGATTCTTGTGTTTCTTACATGTTGCATGATTCTTCTAAAATTTGATAGATTTAGATAAATTTAGTTTGTTGTTATAAGTACTTTAAGTAGCTTTTAGTAGTTTAGTTCATGATGTCTATTGATATTGAAGAATGCTATGGTGTTGATGCTTTCCATGTTCATTATTTTGGTTTTTTTTTTATGATAAACAACAATGTAAACATAGTGAGAACATTAATTCATTGTTGCACTTAAAATTCATCTTTTATTCATGATTTATGGTGAATAAAGAGCTGAAAATATATAGAGCTTAGAAGATAGTACTATTTTCATGAGATTGTATGTTATTGGTTAAGTGGAACTCAGTTATGGGAGGGTTTTCCACTATAGCATCCTTCATTATCACTATTCATTAGTAGTTGCAGGTCTAGGAACTATCACCTCCCCTTTCCTTTTTGACCTTTCTTTGAAATTGTAGTTAAGGAAAAGTTTCAACATCATTGTAAAGCCAAATCTGATGTTGAACATGGAGTTTTATACTATTGTGTTGAACTTGCAGAAATTACACATAACTTTCATAATCCCATAAACTCCATTTGAAGATCCAATCTCCTTCCAACTTAGAAATTGTCCATGCATCTTGTGATTACCAACAAATCACATCAATCCACCGAGTTGTTTTTGCAAGTCATGGCCTTGGGGTAATTTCCTACAACTTGTTTTTAGGAAGTTTTATTTCAAGAGAGGTAGCATACTTATATGTTGTCTATGTTGAGAAGTTGAAAAAACACCCATTAACAAAATTGGTGCTAGAAGGAGGGCCTTCCTTTTGCTAAGATGGATTGAATTGGTTCCTTCTCCCCTGAGAGGTTCCAAAGAGTGTTAAGGTCTACACCAAACAAAGAGGAATTCCAAGAGATGCTACCCCCTACCAAGGCTAAGAGAGTGAAGAGAGGGGAAACATCCTCCTAAACCTCATTTACTTAACCCACTTCACCTCCATTTTCACCTCTTCCTTCCATCTATTTGCTCCACTCCTCTCCTTCCTTTTTGGCAGCCCCTTCCTCTTCCCAATCACTCCAAACTTCCTTCCAACCCTTTTCCTCTCATAGCTAGGGCACTTCCCCTATCACAACACTTCAAATACAAGGTGCTACCTCAAGTGTTGTTGTTCCCTTGCAGCCCCAAGTTACTATTGTACAACAGACACACCTAACACCTCCCATCATGGCTTGGTTGGGTAACAATCCTTCTCCTCTATTCTTCAATGACTATCATGACATGCCAAAGAAACCTAAAGGATTTTGCAAGAAGTTCCATCCCCATGATCCATAGAGAATAGCAGAAGAACACATCAAGATCTTTTAAATAGCCTTGAAAGACATGCAAATAGATCATGAAGATGTGACTTGTAGGCTCTTTCCTTACTCCTTGTGGGAAGAAATTTTTTATTGGTATACCAACTTGCTAACTAGATCCATCACCTCTTGGATTATATTAAAGAACTCCTTGCAAAAATACAAGATTCTGATTTTCCCTTATGAATGATATCAACAATTCATCTCCATTCAAAGGGAAGTCAATGAACCAATCAGCTCCTTCAAGATCAATTTTATCATGCTTACATGAGATTGTAGGCTTCCTATATGGTTGATGATCCCTCTGCTCAGTTGGTCTATTATGCTTCCTTATACAACCTCATGTTTGCACTAGTAAAAATGATGCATACACCACCTACCCAACTGGTAGAAGCCTATGCAAAGGTAGTCATAGAAAGCACTGATTTAGGATATAAAATTTATTGTCTATTGCCATCCTTGGGGCTAACTTCTCATCCAATGCACATCCAAGGACTTACCTAAGCTCTAGCACATCAAATTCAAATCATGAATCTAGTCCCACAACTACCCATAGTACCTCACCCAGGACAATCGTTGAATTAGGCACCCTCGTGCCTCACTACTTGTAACCACAACAGCAACAAATTTATCCTCAACAACCTCAAGTTCCTACATACTTACAAGGACCCAACTTCCCATCCATTCAGTAGAATCAACTAGTGGTACAACCGGTCTTCCTCTAGAATCAAGCACTACATGCGAACAACACAAAAAGGGACTAGATAGATGAGTTGACAGAGTTGCTAAAGAAGATGTCAACAAAAATGATACACCTAATGAACTAGAATAACCAACTACAGGCTTCCCAAAGAAGCATCCAAGCTAATCTCAACTGGGATAACCGAGAAAACCGTGATGCGGGTGCTTCCCTCAGGAAAAATTATGAGAGAGGTCAAAGTTCTAACCAAGGCTTTGAAAGGTGGCCTTCACAAAGATAGAATCATACATGGAATACAAGGCCAAAAAATTGAGGCATTCTCACCCCTCTTGACCAACCGACTAGTGTACATAAGACTAGAAGCAGATTATACTTAGCTAAGGTGGCCTTATCCAGATGGTGTCGCATTCACAAAATGAATAGACATTTTGAATTAGTTTGCCCTGAGTTCCAAATAGCCACAAATATTTTTCAAGTGGAAGTTTAAAATGCGGTAGACAATGCTGGCTACAAAGACATAGTCCCATCTGAATCATATTACCCCTCAATGCTAGTGGTCAACCAAGCTCCCTTCCTACAAAGTGAAAGCAATTCCCTCAAAAAAGAGACCGCCACCCCATAGGATGAAGAAGCAAAAGAGGTAAGCAACAAACACTAGTACAAAAATAGCAATAAATGACTAAATAAACTACTAAAAATTGCATATAAAAGACTAACTTTAGTAACGCGACTATTAGTGGTTTATTTGTAGTCATTTATAACACCACTAAATTTATGACTAAACAATTTTAGTCATTTATCTAGTCATTGATTTTAGTCATTAATTTAGTCATGGTAGTGATTTATTTAGTCATATATTTATTCATTACTTTAGTCATATATTTAGTCATTAATTTATTCATTACTTTAGTTGTATATTTAGTCATTAATTTAGTCATATATTTAATCATTTTTATTTACTATTTTCAATTAACTGGTAGTAAATATAGTCATGAAATGAATAATTTATTAAATACCATAAATTTTATAATGAAAAACTAACATAATATTAAACTTGAACTAAAACATAAAAGAAAATAAAAATATTTTACACATACGAACAAGCTAAAACATGGTAGAATTAAAAGATTGATTCAACATCATGATAAATAGAGGTAATCTACAATAAAAATTTTAATGCAAATATATATATATATATATATATATCAAATTACAAAATGTCAAAGTTGTCTAAGAGTTTCCAACTCTTTCAAATACACCATGATTATTAAGATCCCTGAACAACACATTCAAAATAGTACATAAAGCAGTGATCCAAAATGTCTAACATTAACTAGTACATGATAAACATGTTCAACTATGTCATTTTTTGCAAATATTTTAGTGGCCACCATGTGAAGGTTCCCTCTTTCTCTTTCAAATGAACAACTCCATCTATTTTGTGTTCATAAACAAGGGGTATGTTATTTGTGACCTTTAAAATGTTTACATTTGTGTCTCCTATTCCTTTCAAGTTGACTCCATGTACAATATATAGGGAGTGAATCGGCCCAATGCCCACAACATCACCATCAAACGGATCCAACACCCTAACTTTATCCCCTTCTTTGAGTTTATCATTAATACATTTATGCAAAAAAAAAAAAAACACATTATATTAGATAGGTAATGATTACCCTTGTTTTCATAATAAAACAACCATTGCTTACTTAAATAGTACTTGCATGTGTGTGTTAAAATAATTACAAAAGGAAATTTTCAAAAATAATTGCAATAATCTAATTTACTAAAGAACCAACACTCATAGCGGTACTTACAATGTTACTATTAGCTTCATGTTAATCAAATACAAAGGCCACAAATATAAACACTACATTACCATGCATGCATACCAAACACATAAGGTTATGACAACACTATTACACATAAAACATGTAGCTAATGCACAAAAACAAAGAAAGAAATATGAGAGCACTACTACTACTTCTGCAAGGTGAAGGTGAAATACATTGGGATATACAAAAACAGTGGCATTAAAGCTCTAAAACATAACCCCATACAATCAACATAACCTTTTCCATGATGAAATATAAAAGAACAAAGAACAAAATGTATCAAGGTAACATGTGACAGCCATTAAGAGTAGTCATTGAGGAAACAATGAAGTCTTTCTCTGTGGCTTTCATTGCAACAATAAAGGAGTAAAAAATGAGGCTAGATGTAGAGGTCACATAAATAATAGAGAAAGAGCCTTTCATTGTTAGAAAATAGTGTAAGAGTATGTAAAAAGAAGTCAGGAATGATGTCCAATGAATAAGTAGTAGTAGCAGTGAGTTTCATGGTTGTAGCAGTGAGTTTAGTGCAAGGGAAACAAGTTTTATGGCTGTAACAATGAGTTTACTGGATCGAGCAACAAATATCATTACTAAACAACAAGAAGACATTAAGAGAAAGTGGCAAGAATATCAAAAGAAACTTTTTTTTAATAACAACCATAATGAAGAGTTAACAACAAATCAATGAAGGAAAGAACAACAGGTGTAGTACCCCTCTGTTTATGCTTATATTTTTGATGTTATGTTTTCACACTGCTAGACTATGATACTTTGTTTGGATATTTTGATCTCTGGTTTTGAGCGATAGTGGATTTATTCTGTGACATGATGATACATTGTATAGTGATTAATATTTTTTGATAAGCTTTGAGGTAGTGTAGATGTTTACTTTCAGTTGATTATTCCTATGTATATGCTTTGATGGACTAACAGTTATTTATTTCGTTAGTTTGATGTGATGTGTATTGGTGTGGAGAACAGAATCGCATCACTCACTTGCGAGTGCCCTGTGATATCCATGATTTTCTCTGCACGGTGTGCCTGTACAATGATTTATATATATATGCATGTTATTGTTTGGTTGCAGGAATTGCAGGTACATGACACCGACTCCACCTGGGTACTCAGGTCTAAGCGTGTCAAGACTCAATGGATACGTTGATTGGGAGATAGTAGTTTGGTTCACCTTAGTATAGTCGATAACCCGGTCACTGTACTTTGTCTATTTTTAGTTTGAGTCATAGGTTGTTTCACATTCTTCTGTTTGGTTAATTGTTTGGAAGGTAAATTTGGTCAATTTTAATAATAGTTTATTATGTCTTATTTACTCTTATTTAAATTACTTTTTATATGTTGAAGAAATTAGTTGCTTATTATTTAATTAATTAATTAGCTTATTTGGTTAAATGGATTAATCTTAAAAGATTAAATTTATTTAATTAAATAAATTAATAAATTAAATTAAATTATTAAGTGTGTAAATAGTTTATTTGAAAATTAAATATTGTTTGTGGGATTACCATTTGAATTGTAAATTAAATTTGTGTTTGAAAATTAGAAAATTTAATAAAAATAAATGCATGCTATTTGAATTTGAATTTTTAAATTTAAATAAAATAATTATGTGCATGCAATTGGAAATTGGCAAGGTTGTCGAGAAGTGGTGGAGAAGATATTTTGCAACCACTTCTCGACATGTGTGCCAGTGCAATTATTATGTTTATTGAGGAAATTTGTTACACAGGTAATATTGGATCTGGAAATCATAGAGGTTATTCAATTTCCTCACAGGAAAAATTATCTGAGCTTTGTAAAATTTCTTTGTTTTGTGCTATTTGGAAATACTGTATATTTGTGGAAAATCTTTTGTTTTGTAATTTTGGATTGGGATTTGTTGAACGGGAAGAAATAGGAAGGCTACAGGCAACAATAGAGGATTTCATCTCTAGATTGTCTTCAAAAGCTTTGGGAAATCAGGTATTTTTCTTGGGGTATCAATTTGTTATTATTGAAAAGAATTTTTGTGAAAGAAAATATCATTCAATCGGAATCCTTGTATTTTTCGGGAAAATTGTTTACTGTGTCTTTACATTGAGAGGATTTGTTGATTTCAGAAAACCTCTGTATTGTAGAAAATATTGAAACCTCTGGGATAATTAAAATTTAAATTTGGAATTGTGGTGCGTAACTTCTTTTGAAACCCTATTTAATTTGTTTTCTATAATTTTCCTATTTCCCCATTTAAACTCTATTGTTGATGATTTATTCCAACTCAATTCTGTAGGAAATTATGAAAAATCCCCAAATAAAAACTCTATAAAAATTTATATATAATTATATATATATAAATTGGATTGTAGAAATCTTGTATTTATTTTATATATATGAGTTTTGTTTGTTGAAAAATCGTTGTACAGGCGAATTTCATCATAGTATTTTCTTTAAACGAAAATTAACATTTTGATTTCCGTGCTCGCCGTACGACGAATGTCAAATTATTATTATTTTTTAAATAAATTAAAAAGTATAGGGGAGGGCAGAAGCCCTCCCGAGCCTTTTCTTTGAAGGCGCAGCCCTGGAAGGGCCACGCCTACCCACTATGTATGGCGCGCGCACAGGCTACGGATTTTTCATAGTTTTTATTACATTTAAAAGTTTTAAATGCGACTTTTGGTACTGTTAAAAAAGTTTGGATTTTATTGAATATGCAATAAAATATAGATGTTGATTATCAAATTAGATTTTATTTTAATGTCATATTTATATATATATAGAATATCAATATGAATATATTTATATAAATATTTGGAATATGGATATATATGTTTGTATATAATATTTTTTTTAAAAATTGTGATTATAAAATTAAATAAAGATTTTATATTTTATTTACAAGATGCAATAATTGATTAGTAATATAGAAATTGCTCCTATGTGAACTTGAGAAAAATTGAAAAGTGGATTAAATAAACAATTACTTTCATTGTTTTCAAAATAGTTATTTTTCTATTAAGGTTGATTTATAAATATGTATTTTTAAAGCTGATATGTAGTTTAGTATATCGAACCATAGACATTTACTTTTCTTGATTTACTTGTTGTGATCTCTTTGGGTAAATTGGGATATTATAGTTGTATAAACCTTCCAGAATGAATTGTGTAGAAAGGGTGTATTATTGTTTAAATGTATTTTTTTGAGTTAACTAGGGTTGTGCATGTGTTAAATATGGTGTTTAGATACTGTTGTGGATCATTTGTTAATATGTGATAAAATTTATGCACTTTGTAAACCCTAGTCAGGAAAACTTAGAAATCCTTGTTATGTTTAGGGCAGTGGCTATTTGTAAGGGCCGACACAAAAGTGGTGTCAGGGTAACTTACAAATAGTTAGTAAGTCAATGATAATTCAAATGACACAATAGTTGATTAAAACTCTTAACAAGATGATTATGCCTCGCTTATGACTCTTGAGCTACTTTAGTCTTGAGTATAAGATGAGAAGGCCTGGAATGGCAAATCGGTGTCTTGTTTCTTCAAGAGACATACGATTCTGCAATGATTTGCATTAGGGGCCGGGTTTCATAAGAGGTTACCAGGGTAACCCATGTTGGGGGCTATAACCTAGGAAGAAACACCAGGGTAACCTTTGCAATGTTGTGACCTTGTGTATGTAAAACATTCAATTGTCTAAATTTGGAAGCAATGTAACCAATAGTTTGTTAAGTACTAGTGTCTAGGGTTAGTAGAATTATGTCTAGGTAACCATATTACTATCTCCTAGCATGGGGGGTGGACCTACGAGTACCACATGGTTGGGTGGAATGTGCACCTTACTCCATTGGGTCCCCAGTTTATGATCATGGCATCGAGAGCTCACACTTGGAAACTTATATGTACTTTCTTCATTGTTATTTGTAAATCTTGTATTTGAAAACATCCCTCAATTGTATATGAGGTGAACACTTGTAAAATGTAATCATTATTGAACTACCTCATCAGATGGATGAGTATTGTATATTTTATCAAATGCAATGTATGGAAAACAAGTTTGTACCTTATTTTATCTTGAATGAAATTCAATGTTATGCAATGTTTATCTTTATGTTATTAATTAATATGTGCAATGCAAAATACTAAAGTCATCTATGGTAACTCAAAGTAGTGTAACATCTAGTAACTTAATGAATGTATGCAACTAATTAACTTAATAATTATACTTTAAAACAAAAAAATTATTACTTTATACATGAATGCAACATTCCTTAGGTTATTATGAGGGAATTACAAAATTGGTAGCAGGCAAAGGTTACAAACACTGGATGCTCTGGGTAATCACAAGTCCATTAGGTTGACCTAGTACGTAGTGTCGCAATTGTTGGCCTTGGTTGAATAGTATCTAAGACTCGTTATTGTTATGTGTAGGAACATGCCTAGGTGAGGAGGAAGAGGTCGTGGTAGAGGTCGAGGTGGAGGCTGAGGGCCAATCCCTCAGGTTACTCCCCCTCCGAGTCCTCATCACAGTGATCAGGCAAAACAATTGGGTTAGAGGAATGAGGGACAGAATCCCAAATAGTCAACGGTAGGGGTCCTCAGGATACATCCTTTGTGGAGTCCTAGCTTCGTCTTGGACTAGGCAATTAGATGGCTTGAGTAATCACAGAGAGAGAGATAGATCTCCTAGGAGAGTAGATGACATAGTACCAAGATGCTATCGCTACGAGGACATGAGAGATTTCTTTGAGAGACACGTCCTCCCTTTGATAATTTGTAGGAGGTGGCTTAGAAGTGAACAACTCTTGGATTTGGGTAGATGCTTTTCCATGCACCCTTACAGTAGCAATACCTGTGCCAGATGCGCTATTATGCACTTGAGAGGATTCGCCTCTACATGGTGGCGCCTAGAGGAGCAGAAGCTCCATATTGATATTGGTTCTGTGTCTTGGGAGATGTTTCTCAAGAGGTTTAGAGCACGGTTCCTTTCAGAACATTGGAGGCAGCGTAGGGCTGACGAGTTCCATGATCTACGCCAGTTAGCTCTTTCTGTAGAGCAATACGAACGTAGGTTCTATGAACTCAAGCAGTATGCTGGTATTGGTGATGATGAGCCTATGCTAGTACAACACTTTATTAGGGGTTTGAATGCACGTATCAGTGGTGGTGTCCGAGTATTTGAGCCAAAGA
>VDFB02141610.1:0-42142 GCA_007258455.2 Sequoia sempervirens
CATTGAAAAAGAAAAGACCCTTTACGACAAATTTTAAGTGAAAAAATGTCAAAACACAATGTAAAATATGACAACCAATATGAGAAGAAGAGATGATCAAGTCAAAAGGAGCTTTGATAGTAGCCAACTGAGTTAAGTATGACAAATCCAAGTATCACTGTTGCAAGGAATGGAGTAAGAGCTAAATAAAGATACAACAACAATAAAAAATGATGGAGCTAACTTGTCAAGGGCCTATTCTTCAAAATCCTTATTAAACGCTTGTCATAGTTTAAGATATTCAATAAATGTTTGACAATGGAATTAACCTTTTGAGGATGACAGTGATTAAATTGAGGTCTCCTTTTACCATGAAAAGACTGAATATTCTTTCTTTGGCCTATCATTATGATTTTTAAGATTCCTCACTTGAGTTAAATATAATAGTCAAGCGTTTATACCAAAGATGATAGAGAAAATAATCATGAAAAAGGAGAATATGATTATGATCAATGACAATTCAAAGGGCACATTTGACAACGAAGAGTAGAGGAATGCATAGTGAACATCATGGTACAACTTATGATATAAATTCAAGCCACATGGGTTGGATGTGCTTTGAACTCTTGCATCTAAAGGAAATTTTCTTAACATAAATAACACGCTAGGAATTTCAATGTTTCCATTGTGTAGCTGGCATTAAAGCTGGCACCGCAATCATTGAAAAAATTATCCTTATATAAGAATTCCCTCCATCTTGTTGATTGGCTTGTAACACTCTTGATGGTGGCTGTATGAAATCTAATTATGATTCCTCTTCTACATTAGAGGGTTTGTATCCTTGATCTGACCCTTCTGAATTATTAGAATCAAAATCACTAGCTTCCATATTCAAAAATTTCCAACCAACATCTTCAATAAATTTATCTAGATCATTAGTAATAGTCTTACAAATTGGTTGCCAATTCAAGTTCATTCTACTTTCATAATACTTTATATCCATGGAGTTCATCCATTCCTTGATGTCATCAAGTGAAGATTGAGGAATGTCGTACATATGGAGTACATCTCGCTTGAATTATTTGAAAACAATAGCCATATCAAATCCCTTTTTCCCAAGTCCTACTCTCTCAAGGTTAACAATCTCAATCTCAGTAATAGTGATTACTAAGAAAGGTAATTCCACCAACTCTACCAAAAATTTTACCATAGGAACAATAAAAGCAGAGGATTTGAAAGGAACTCCATGAAAACCAAGCTCTCTAAATGCTATATAAAATTCTAGTTCAAAATATTTTAGATGAGGTTGCTCCCATAGCTCTCTTACTAGCTTGACAAATCCTTGAAACTATGTATTGATTTTATTTTTCCTATTCCTCTCTTATTGTTCTTCCTTAATTTCATCAAGATCATACATTGACCTTCTTGCCCCTCCTAAATTTTGGACCACATCCATTACCTCCACATAAAACTGGACATCCTTGGTCTTCATGGTTCCCATGCCATGACATGGTTATGCAAATGAAAATGAAGAAAAGTAATCATCTCCTTATCCATTGGCTGGAAGAATGCATGCTTAATATTTTCATACATGATATCAGCTCTCTCTTCTGCTCTCATGGTTGAATATCAAAATCCAGTATGGTGGGCCTCCAGAGTTCTAGTCATCTTTCTTCCTCTTCCACCAAATGTTGTCCTGGTCCACATGTTTTCCAGCCTAATTGGCTTTGTTTTTGAAAGCTTAAGTTTCTCCTAAGTCACCAGTGTAGCTCTCTCTACCTTTTCAAGTTCTCTTTCATTGCTACAGATCGTCTTTGGGATTTAGTCATTTGTACCACATGGTTGATGTGCTTTGAATCCTTGCATCTAAGGGGTTTAAAACCTTAGGGTCCTTAGATGAGAAAAAGAAGTAATGTTTTTCTTTTCTTTTTATGTGAGGACCTAGTAGTGAGATAAAAGAGGACTGTATAGAAAAATGAAAAAAGAAGACATAAAAATTCATGGACCATACTATATCACCAACATGCTAGCTAACAAGGACATGAATGTAGTAGATTTAGGTATGATAGGGTATTGGTAAGGTATATTTGAGGAATATATAAGAATGAAGAAGAATTCAATGGATCAAATTAGTGTCAAATGTTTTCCTAAAAGACTTCCACACCCTATTAGGGAATTTAATCATTTCTACATTTTCCACATCCCATGGGAAAGTTTGAGGAGGCTCCAATAGTTGAGAGTTTAATGAGGACTTATAACTCTCTTTCCATGCAATCAAGGATTAGTTAGAGAACATATAGGGAAACTTGATGAGCTTGCGCAACAAATGAATAGAATATAGGGTATTTTGACCTAGTCTTTGCGACCTCCAAGCATCTATAGGGAGATATTGAAGGAGCTTCTAAGTGGGCTATCGATAGATAGGGTTTGTGATGAAGTTTTATTTTTGGTTTACTGACATCACATGTAGGACATCCATAGTCTTATTCTAGGTTACGTTGACATCACAAAAAAAAAATATAGGATGGAGTATAATGTAGCTCTACCTTTGTCAATTCCATGTTAAATTTTTATTATATATAGCTTGCTAGTGTAGGAATTCTAAGACAAACAATCATAGTAGGACAATTCTTAAAAGCTTGAATAATAACCTAGTGAACCCATATACTTTTATGACTATATATACACAAATCTAGATTAAACTTAAAATTCATTAGTTAAGTTCTCTTTATTCTATATTATCTCCATGAATGTTTGATTAAATCTACTTGCACTCGAAGGTGTTCCCTTGAATCCTTCGACAGTACCCTGTTCAACATCCAAAATAACATATTAAAATACCATTTGTAAAACAATGCTATTAACACATGTGTACTAAATTTAGAATTGTTTACTAACTTTACATACCCCACTGATAGGTGTACTGCAAAAATAAACAGGCTGATGACTAGTATATCCAGGCTCAATGCTATGACCCTACAATTTTATTAAAATAATAAAACTAAATTAGTTAATCTTGCAATTCACAATCAAAATTTAATAAACTAAATTCAATGAACATGTTGAATTTTACTTGACTGTCAATACCATATGCATCATGTAGAATGTCAGCCACCCTCTCCATCCCCGTAGATGCATACGGATCAGGCTGCGTAGAAGGATATGGATCCTGCATAGCACCCTCATGAGGGCCGGTAGGGTCATACGAACAAGTGGCTCCACAAGATCGACACACATGACCTCAAAGGCCACCACCTGAAGACTCCCCTAGATTGCACTGTACAATGGGGCTAGTGTGGTGGATGACACTCCAAGTCAAGGATGTGATCTCCTGCAAAGTCTCTACATCAACACTCTCCTTTGCAACTGCAGGCATCACAATCTGCTCAGGTGGGTGCCTTGCGAGATGTCGTCTCCCCTGTCGTGTAGGATCTGGCTGTGCACCGGGCCTATCCTGTGCTGACCCCCCACCTCTCCCCTGAAACTCCCTCATATCAAAATAATTCGGGATTTGGTTCAACAGAAACTCACAGTATAATTTCCTAAGAAAATATTGGGGGACTTCACAGTTATTGGACGGTGGGTAATCAAAGACCATATACCATCTGTCATAAAAATGGTTCCTAATCTCTTGGTGGTGGCACCAATGGATAGGAAACCTCTTTACATTGAGGGTGAGATTTTTATTTGTTCTAGGGTCAGTGAATAGATAGCACAAATCGCCTTTAGTAATCTTTAAATCTTTAACTTGTTTATATGATAATTTATCTGCATAATATGCCCCTCGGCGTTTGCCTCCTATTTTCCATCCGTATATTTTCGTAATTGCATCTTCACATTTTTAACAAATCCTTCAATGAATCTCGCTTAGATGTATCCTTTCTGGTTGAAGAATTTTGATCACTCAACCTACTAATAAGATCTCAACTTCTTTCTATTGTTTCTTCTACTTTCGCATTCTCAAATTTTCTTGAGTGTCGGGAGGGTATTGAGAGAATGGTGGGGGAGGTTGATTTTGTTGAGGTTGATTTGGTTGAGGATTTCCTACAAATTAAAAAAAAATCATTCATTTCTAAACTAAAACAAACAAAATCAATTTAAAACAAAAAAATTCATAACAAATACCAAATAAAACTTACCTCTTACATCTCTTCATCGTCGTGGTGCCATATTTGTGAAGAAAATCCAACTGAAGTTGATGAAATGTGAAGAAATCACCTCCCCAACAACGCGAGCGCGTAATGCAGGGTTTTTGGCCGCGAGTGGAGATGAAAACCAGTAAAAACCAAATGACAAATGATATTTCGATTGACTTTTTTTTTATGTCACATTTTTCACTTTTTTGGCCATAAAAGTGCGACCATCTTGGTGCACTTACCCAGCTGCTGCACGTTAATTTCTATTTGCTCACTTCCCATTAAAAATTAAAAGTAAATTACATATACATGAATAGGTAAAAGTCACGTGAATGTTTTTCATGGAAGAGAGGGCCCGACAAAAAATTATTACAAATTACCTAACTAACTTTTTTCCCATCAAAACGCATTTAATAAAATGTCCTTTACAATAATATAAAAACTTAAATATTAATTTTCGTATACGAAATTTCCTTTGGCGGTGGCGGCTTCGTAAAAGGTTCCCCGCGGTATCGCAATGGGTAACTACCCATATTGCGATATCACGGGTAGTGGTTTGTTGACGGTGCGGATAATGACAGGCGGTTAAAATAAAACAAAATGCTATGGGAGTCTCCCGCGGTATCGCAATGAATATTTTCTTTATTGCGATATTGCGGGCAGCGGCTGGAGGTGACGGCAGTAGTTAGGGTTAACATTCCAACAATTAAAGCATTGGACGAATACAATATTGCTCGCAGTGTTATTGGGCACGGAGACCCTTCTATCAACGAATATGACATTTGGGGAAGAGATGTTTCAGGGAGAAAAGGGGATAAAGAAAATGCCAGCAAAGAGATTTCATCTATACTATATAATATTATGGAAGAGCATGGAAAGAGGGTTCTCAGTGGAAGTGAGGGGAAGGAAATAGAGAAGACAAAAACTGTAGAGGAATCAGTAGAAAGAAAGAGGATGATGCATGATGGATATGTGTGGGACACACATAAGAAAGCTTGTGCCAATGAATTGCCCTCCTGCTCTAAATCCCAAATTCCTGAAATGAGCAACAATCTCATATTGCTGTCAGATGCTATAATTACTATGGAGGAAAACAGATGTAAAGGTTTTAATAAAAGTAATAAGTTGGCTTCTTCTTCACAACTTCCCGGGAGTGACGAGGTGCCCAATCCCTCTAGTGGGGGAAGAGATCTGTGTGTGTTGTCTAATGAGGACCAAGGAGGAAAAAAGGATAAAGGACTTGACTGCGTCCACACTGATCTCTCTAGATCAATGGAAATGCCCACTTGGGTTGTAAGAGGGCTGCCCTTGAAGCTCAAAAAATATGCTTGGAAAATGGAAAGAAGCAGCTGCAGATGCAAAACTCTTGTTTAGAAACTGAGCTAGGACATCTACAAAGAAAACTAGCAAAATTTCTAAAATTATGCAGATGGGCTTAGCAGATTGTTTTTTTAATTTTCAAATGTATGTGTTGTTTTAGTTTCTCAAGTGCATTTGAGTTTCACTCTAAAAAAATGATGTATTGGATTTATGGATAATGCAGAAGAATATTTTGTCCCTGTGGAATAATTTTTCATTGGTGTTTAGTATTATACATACCCTACTAACGCAAAATTCCTCTTATCTAGGAAAAGAATTGATTTCCTTGCATTGTTTTAGAATTCCTATAAATCATATGTTAATACCGATGAGTCTAATTTAGCAAGCTGCTACAACTGACCATTACGAGATCTATTGTTTACAATGGACCAAAATTGTGAAATACTTCATGATGAATCAAATGAAAATATGAGAGAACTAAACTATTGAATTTTATCCGAAACAAGTTGAACAAAATATAATCAGAATTAATGCTGACATCCGATCACAAACTCCATCGAGAGTGAAATGAACTAAAAATTAGGGTTTTAGAATTTGCATTGATTCAGAGAAGCGACCCCAACCTAGTAAACCATGATTGCTAGAAAATATCTTAAGCTACAAAAAGATCATTTTTAATCTACAAAGCTGAAAATAGTCAAGTTCTATATGCGATGCATTCAATCTCAATGAGACACATCTAATTTATCCTTTCCCAGAATGAAGCTCTGCAAACAATCGGTCATGCTAAAGAAATAAATATAGTCTTAGCCTCCAATTTCCCAACTTTTACCTATTTGGTCTCCTCCAGATTTACGACGTTTTATTAAGGAAAAATAGAAAAATAGAGATGATTAGCATACCTCGTAGCCAATATCAGAGTGGTTCATGTCATCATGAACCATAAAATTTGTTGGTGCACTTTCAGTAGCAATAGACGAGGTTATGGTGCTCCAGCCGGTCCACTACTACCACAATTGGGTTTTACATATTTTGACAATGATAAGCTAAGTTTACTTTTTCCATCAAATCTCCTCCAAATATTTGTGCAAATCTCCCCTTTTTATTCTTGTGACCCCGTTCATTGTAGATTCTTTTATTCTCTTTCAAAAATGACAACTATTTGCCTCCTCTCGAGGCTTTCTATCCATTGAAATTAAAAACTGATTCAAATTATTCATCCCGAGTGTAGAGGAAACATGAAATCATTTATGAGCTTTCACCGTCTAAATATCATCTCTCAACTCCATCTTGTAAAAACTATTAATCAACCATAAATTAAAACATTAGTTTTTCTCCCAAATCAATGCCTCCACTCTCTTACATGTTTCACTATTTAACAAGGGACTACATCGAGTTCTATCACAAAGCAAGGAGCTTTTAGGTTGGTAGGGGAAAGGAAAATAATAAATATGGTTGAAGATCTGTAAAACTTAAATGTAAGTTTCTAGTATATGTTGATTAATTGTGGTTGAAATTTAGAGTTTTGTATTGAATGCAGAGAACTAGAACCAATGAAATAGAATGCTATAGTATGCAAGAGCGCAAAATATAGAGGCTAGGGTTTGTTATTGAAACTGTGAAATTTGTGTATTGTTTTTCTGTACTAAAACTAGTTGGAACAAGTGAATATTAAAATTCATATTTTTTGTGTTCTTGTTAAATAGTATTAATTTTTTATTTATAAAAAAGTAATTTAGGAATTTAAATTGGTTTAGTGTGAAGGTAGTAATAGGAAAATGGGCAAAGTGAATGTCATATTGTAAGAAACAAAGGTGGTCATATTTTACAACCCTCCTCAACAATCCACCTTCACCAACCTACAATTCACTAGTCCTCTGCATACAATAAACCACTCCACCTTATTCCCCTCAACCTTACAATCAAAGTGATCCTCTCATTAGCTCACTTTTGCAAAATATGACATCCCTCCAACAACAAGTTGCAACATTACAACAAAACAACAACAATCAACCTTTGGAATACATCAAGTACAACCCTCTATATTTTGACATATTAAGCACACAAATGCCACAAGGTATAGAAGTCCCTTGATTCGAGAAACATGGTGGAAAAGGAGATCTTGTAAGCCATGTTTAAACTTTGAAAACCTTTTTTAGTGATTTCATCTTTGAGGATAAACTTTTGGCTAAGCTACTCCCTAAGTCCTTGAAGGATACCGCTTTAGAGAGGTCCTCTTCTTTGCTAAACTATTCAGTTGGTTCATTCAATGAACTAATTGATGCCTTTTACAACCACTTCCATATTCACATGGGTCCTAAGATGCCCCTTGATGATTTAATGACATGCAAACAAAAAGAGGATGAGAAAGCTATTGATTTCATAGCAAGATACCAAACACTTTATTCACAAATAAACATTCAAATTCCTACTATAGACCTCCAACAAATTTTTATTGCCAACTTATAGGATAAACTCAAAAGAAAACTTTAAATGTTGAGATTTCTATCCTTCACACAATTGTGTACAACCCTTCATGATTATCAAAATTTGACTTTCGATCATGATATGAAAAATCCCCCTAGTGGTACTGAACATGCTTACATTACCTCTCATTAGAGAGTGTGAACCTAATATACCATTGCCTTGAGGATTTCAAAAAATGCTTATTGTCATTACCATCAACAGAATGGACATGGTACGTCATACTATAAGCATCTTAAATATTTTCCACAAGACCTTGTTGACAATAACCAACCTGAAATCAGAGGTGTGAATGATCAAGGTAATAATTTTGTGGCTCCACCTAATCAAAATTTGTAAATAATTACAAATCACATGCCAAAGCACAATATTTAATTTTTCAAATCTAGTGAGACAAAGAATGAAGTGATGAATGTTGAATCAGATGATGTAAACATAAATGAAGAACAACCAATTGAAATAGTAGCATTTATCAAAACTGAACCTTGTAAGGGCTCAACTAAAAATCCTCTTGACATTACTTTCTCACAAAATGACATACTTAAGCATGCATCTTATGGTACTCTTTACATAACTGGAAGAATTAATGACAAGGCCACTAACAAGATATTGATTGATCCCGTCTATCGAGAGAATGCGATCATTGAAGAATTCTTATATGTGAATAAACTATATCAAGAAATATATCAAAAATTGAAATCATGGATCAAGATACATAATGGGTTTGCTTGCCTTACGATAGGCTCGATAGATCTCCCTTTAAAGGCTGGACAAAAAACACTAAATGTATCATTTTCCATCATCTCACAATCAGATCAATTTCATGTTAAGCTAGGCTATGCATTTCTTTCCTCCATGAATTTTGTCACTTTGGTTGTGCATAAATGTCTAAATTTTCCATTTGGAAATGATATCTTTACTGTGCATCATAGTGGATTTGACCTTGCCTCTACCCAAGGGAATTTTTCATTATATTTCTTTTGGCCCAATCCTATGGAACCTATTAAACGTAATGAGTAATTAGTTTTAAAATCATATCAAAATTTCAAGGTAAAGAAAATAGTAGAATTATCACTTCAAAACATGCCTCATTCGATAACTAAACAACCAATCCTTGAAAAAGAAATGATTGAACCAAAATCCCTTCTGAACATACAAGAACAACCTATAGAAAAACCTCATTCAATTTCCTACAAGAGACCACAAGATAACACAAAAAATATCATTGTCCCTCCTAGAGTAAAATAAGTTTACAAATTCAAAGAGAAAGAAGTTGAACAACCTCCTATTGTTCCTTCTATTCCTCCAAAGGAAGAGATGGAAACTTTGATTGAAAAACCTAATTTTACACAAACACAAATTGACAATATATTGAAATGCAATAGAATAAGCATAGATGGTGTGCTATTGATTGTAGATTACAAAATCAAGAACACAACAACGACATAGAAAATAAAGATACAAACTTACCTAAAGCAATGTATGATAATTTTATACCGTCGTCGCAACATAAATAACAACATTCCATGGACATTGTCATTCAATCTCCCATTTTGATAAATCTAGATGATGACATTGACATTGCCAAGATTGATGAACAAGTGCATGATGAGTTGAATAGATGGTTTTCTTCTTCTATGAGCTTAAATCAAATATCCCCTATAAAGAATGTTGAACCTGATGATTCCCCTAGTTTATAACTTGCTCTAGTCCCTTTGGCTAGTTGTCTGCCTTCCATTTATACTAATCAAGATTGGGATACAGATGACCTACTTTATGTTGAATCATGTGTTCCTTACTAGTTGTTTACTTTTTCATGTTTATTTAGGTGATATCTTGTGTGTAATGGGATCGATTGTGTAATTTTTCATTTGATGTATCTCTCTCTCTTTTGTGTATTCCTCTATATGTATATTTCATTCTTCTGTATGTTTTAATCATTTAATTTATCTTTTGTTTTCCTTTTTGGGATGGCACAAGGAAATAAGACATTTAGGTCTCTTCCATGTTGACCCAAAAGCCTTTTCTATTATCTTTTCCATTTATCTAGTGTTTTCCTTTTAGGGATGAAGCAAGGTGTTGAGAGATTCAGGTCTCTTCCATGTTCAACCAAAAATAATTTTCTTTGTCTTGACTCTCTTTGTGTCATTCTTCCAATTCTATGAGTATTTGGGGAATGATGACAATTCCATACTCTTAAACAAGTTTGTAGCAAAGACATACTAACCCCAACACAACATTGGAGGAAAGGAATACTTACCCCAAATCCATACATCCCTTATGTATTTGTGCCTAGGGGAAACACTTCCTTCCTATTTCATTGCATAACTTATTTTGGAAACATATGACGTGGAATAGGGTTTTCTGACATGTCTTGGGATAAAACAATGGCTACTTTAAAGCAATTACTCACCGTAATGGTGTAGCAACTACTTTAAAGTGGGGGAATACATCAATGATATCTTTTGGCATATTTCATGTTGTGATTTTATTTTTCGTGTGACATGTAATTTTCTTGGTGGTGTCATTGAGTTTTATGTCCTCAAAGAGTGTGATTTTTCTTAGCATACGATCCCCCTTTGTGGTATGATGTTTGCAAGGCACCCCATTAGTGGTCATTTGATATCCTTGACTTTTCCTCTCTTGGAGACATTAGGCACAATGTTCCCTAAGAAGAAGACCTTTCATGAAAAAAGCGAAATCCACTTTAAGAAAAAATTACATACTTGACAATTAAAGCATTTACAAAAGCATTACATTATGTTTCCTTATCGAATTTTTCAGGAGGTTAACTTTAGTATGGTATGAGAGGCTAATATGATTCTCTCATTTGCCACCTTATTGGGATAACTCATGTAGTGGACAGATTATGGTTCAACTACCCCAGAGTGAGCATACACATGATTGGGACAACTCACCTAGTGGACAGACTAAGTTTCCACTACCACAAAGTGAGGAGCATATGTTACAAACAAATAGCCCCATTCCAAATTGCATTGGAATGGTTATTATTGATTCTTCTATTTTTCATTAACTTTCTTGGCCTTTGATAGGGTATGATTATGTATCTTTTTTATTCTTGCATACTTAAGTGTCTTGGATGTCTACTTTAGTGTGAGTTTGACGTGGGGTCATCCTCTCACTAAACTCGAAGAAAAATGTAGTAATGGAAAAAGTACCCCTTTTCCTTAATTAATTTCAGAATAATTATCATTGAATTGAATGATATTTGCCTATGTCTAATGTTGTAATGGGTTGCACACATTCAGATTGATCTTGGGCCCATTTTAATAAAATTTACTTAATTTGTACCTTATTTATGGTGTTGTAACACACTTTCACACTTATCTAGGTTATCATTAATAAATTGTGGTAGCCCCTTTAAGTCAAATTTAAGCCTTATTTGTGACACCTTTCAAGGATCTACCTCGACACGCAACATTTAAATTTCATAACATTTAATTGGGAAAAATCAAGGTCTTAGAAAAATTTTCTGGGGCCCATTTGTCCTAGGTGACAAATGGGTCCTCCCTCTATAGGACCTCCCTTTCTTTGCAAAATTCACATGTTTTTTTGATGTTCTTTCACCCCCCGAAGGCACGGTCCTAAAAACTTGTGTCAGGACCCATTCACCCTAGGTGGTGAATGGGTACTCCCTTAATAAGGACCCCCTTTTTGAATTTTATTCTAGTGGGATTTTAATAACATTCATTTCCATTTTTGGTGTTAATATCTTGATTTACTATAGATAAGGGGTTAATTCACATTGTTTCTCCTAGCAAGTTTATGAGAAATCCTAGAAATTTTAAGAGAGAATTATAGAGCACTTCAGAAAGTTTCAAAGACATTTAAAGGTAGATTATCAAGATTTTATTGCAGTAATTCAAGATCATTTCATCATGACAAAGCCATAGTGAATTCATGCATGTTGTTGAGATAAGATTGTCAATGTATCATTGTTTCACATCTATTCAAGGATCAAGATCTAAATTCTTCATGGCCACTTGATGTTACTTTGCATATTTATATTTCAAGATAACATCCAAGGTATCATCAATTACATATTTCATGTTTCATGCTTCAATAATTTCTTTATTTCATCATTTGGTTTAATTAGCTACAAGGGGTTTGACTTAGGAAAACACCTATTCATGAACAATCAACAAGTTTTTCCTTCCTCTTGAATATGTATTTGTAGATTTACAGGTTGAAGATCAAGTAGAGAAGAATTTTGAAGCAAGATTACAAAAAATTTCAAGTTGCAAAGTTGGCCTTCAAAGTGCAATAACAAAGAATTGAATCTATTTAATTTATTACAGGTTTTCGAGAGTTGACAACTGGTAATTTGAGAGTGTAGACATCAAGAAAAATAACCTAGACCTTGGTTTTAGAAACCCTAACATGGACCCATTCACCACTAAAGGTGAATGAGTCCTTTGTGCCCTAAAAATAGGTTTCTTGCAGAAAGGTACACATCATTTTAATCTTCTTATAGTTTCTATAATAGTTATGGTTAGTTTCTAATTTTTATTTGCACTAATTTTTATTGAACATTGTTGATGTTGGGAATCACATTGCCTTGATTTAGGTAACTTTGATTTTGCATAATGTTACCTTGACTTGGACTAATGCATGGAGTCGTTATTATCGTGTTTGGACTTTGAATAACATTTGTAGTATTTTCAAACATATTTATCCCAAATTTTGTTGGAATCATCTTTCGAAGACTTGTACTTGGTACATTCTCATTTGGCACATAGGGATTTGGTGGGATGACGTTGTTTGTTTGAAGGCTCATGCATTGATTTTTTGGTTGGGAAACTTGTAGGTTTGGATTTAGATCTACCATCAAGAAATGTGTTCCAATCTCTGATTTGGGAATACTCACACTTGTTGTGCTATTGAAATTTGTAGAAGGTAATGATCCCATGTATGTATTGTATAACTGTGAGTGTTGATAATCAATCGGCATTGTAAGGATTTGATAGCTTAGTTGACTTGGATTACCCATGATGTATGGATCAAGTTTGTATTCCGTGTTCTCGTTGTGTTTTGACCTTGTTGCAAAAGTGACCTCTAAGGTTCTTAGGGCTAATGACGAGATGAAGGATGAAAGGTGTAAATGATATGAATGATTGAATTTTTAGGAATTTTGGATCAATGCTATAGTTAGGATTTGATTTTGATTGGTTTGATTGTATAATGAGCTTGTAAATCCTAAGATGTTGGATGTTATCTCAGGATGAGCTTGTTCAAAGGATTTCTAATTCAATTAAATGTATGAGAAAGGATGCATTCCCATACACCTAACTAAAGAAGGTGTTTTTTATTTTGATGATTTACCCAAGTCTGGAATGATGTTTCCAAAGATCTAAAGTTGTTTGGTGGGATGTATTTTGATAAGTGTTTGGGATGGGTGAAATGTTTGATTTTCTCCTAAATGAACCTAGGAAGTTGTTTACAAGACCAAGATAGTGAAGAACATGCCTTTCTCTAAGAGTAATTCAAAATCAAAAGACTGATGTTTGCATGAAAATAATACGACAAAAAGATACCAAGCACATGTGTAGGGTTCAATATGAGTTAATCTTGGTTAATGAATTTCTTTTACCAAAAACACACTTCTTGCTTAGTTTTTGAAACTAGATGTCCAATGTCCTAATTCCCTTTCATCCCACAAAGTGCACTATGCGGAAATCGAGGAAATCAAGGCAAAGGTTGCCTAAAGTTGACTTTAGTAGAAGCAAATTGAGATGAAATCCAAATGTTTAGAAGCCTCTAAGGATACAAATCCCAAGGTAAAGCAATAACATGTGAATTTTTTCAAGGATATTTTCCTCTCCTAAAGGGTTTGAGATTTGATGCTCATGTTGAATGTTGGTTTTCAAATGTTTTCGATAAAAGCATTGTGTTTTCAAACCGACTCACAAGAAATATAACACCCTAGCTCAATTGGTACGTTTTTCTTGGTGGGCTTGCCTCATGCCCTTCATAGTAGAAGAGATGATTTTACATGCAACCAGGGACAAAATATAAAGGTATGTTAAGAATGAAGTCTTAACCTCTATATTTTAACCAAGATCGGACATGGAAAGTAACTTCTTGGAATCTAAGTTCCAATGCACCACTTTGATAAACTCGTTGGATGGAATGGTTGGAAACTACAAACAAGTTTCTTAATGACACAACATCGCGGACATGGCACCTTGCGAGTGTCCAACAAGCCACTAAAGGCTTTAATCAATCCTACTAATAATGGAAAACATCATTCTAATAATCAAACTAGCATATTATAGTGGATTAGTGCTTCTATGGAAATAATCCCTTTCCCAATCCTTGATTAAGCTTCGTAATATGAAAATGATATATTGATGATCAAGATGATGCATGGAAAAAATCAATTCTCAGTTTGAGAGAATGACCTTGTAAGAGATTGTGGAGATTTGTGGAGTGACAATGAGAAAAATCAGTTCTCAAACCAAGAGAGTGATTTTGCATGAAAAATGTGGATGATTTTGATGAAGAATGGGGTCCTTACTTATAGATTTTCTTGATGAGAAATTGGCCAAATGGGTGAATGTGGGAATAAAGATCCACCAATGAGAAGAGGCCACTTGTCAAGTGGTGATAGGCTGAAGGTTGTGCAAGATTTCAGAAGTGTGCCCATTAGAGGGAGTTTCAAATTCAAATTTGGGCAATAAATTTTGAGAGGGGGACAAGAAAATGAGATATAAATGCAATGTTGGAGGGACAAGTCAACTTGTCATCATTTTCAAATTTGAAGGAATATTCTGTTTTATGCCAAGTTGATGGAAAATAAGGGTTTTAATAAATCAATAAATTGATTTATTTGTGCAAGTGGAGATATCTAAAGGATGTGATTAGTGGTTAGGTTAGGCTAATTAGGATTAGGTTAGCTTAATGATGATTAGGATGATTTTGACTTTTAGGACTTAAATATTTGATTTATTTAAATCAGAAAAGGATGGAATATGCATTATGATTTAATTAAATGGATGCTTGATCTATTTGATTAAAATGTTGATGATAATGTTTATTTAATTTTGAATGAATGACCTTAGGAGATGGAGATTAATGAGATTACCTGATGAATGGATGAAGGTGAACCTGATTAATTGATGAATGGACCTGATTGAATGCACAATGCTAATTTTAAATGTCTACACAAATATTCAAATTAGCATGAAGTAGACTCATTAGATGTAGATCTTGATCATAAAACTTAATGTGAAACAATTCCTTTGGGCGATCCCACAAAGCTGGTTTACAATTTATGGGAGATTATGATTTTAGCTGAAATCACATATTTTTAGAAAATATAATGATTTAATCCATAATAATTTCCATTTAAATCATTCTAATTGAAGAGGTTTTGATCAAACTACCTTAGATCAAAACCCCTTGGATAGAACCCTGCTAGTTTTAAACCATACCTATAAAAGAGTCTCTTTACACGTCACAAAATGTTGATAGAAAACCACTTTTGATTTACCTTTTGGGGAATAAAAATAATTCATTTTAAATTTTATTTTGTAGGTATATAGTCCTTATTATAAGCTTCCCGAAAAGTATAATTTTAAATAAATTTAACTTTATTATTATATTTACTTTTTATTTCTTGTGAATGTGGTATTTTCACTGAAAATCAAGCTCTTTATTCTGGACACATGGAAAAATAGAATATTATCAAAAAAATATTAGAAAAAATGACTGCACCATATATTGAAGTCCTTTATCCAACAAAAAAAAAATTGAATTTCGATACATACAAAAAAAGGTTATGTATTATACAGTTCGCCTATATCTGAATTGTAATTGGTTTGAATTCAAAAATTGATTAAGAAAAAAATATTCAATAAAACACTATGAAACCAATTGGAACCACTAGATATCGTAGTTATAAATCTGAATTCTAAAAAATTATAATTTTACCCTTCATGAAAAGAAAGTTAAGTCTTATGTGGTGAGTGTCACTCCTTAAAAATTGTGTTTACTGAAAAAAAAAACTATTTTTTGAAGGTGATGGAAATAGAAGTGCAATCTAATTCCAAAAATTATGAAAAAAATATATTTAGAATCTACAAACAAAATGTCACAAATAACTATTTTGAATCATCTTCAAATTCCTCACGGTTTAGCTGCTATAGGTGCTCAAAAGTGAAGATTGAGTTAGAAAAAAATACTTTAGTGTTCAGTTTGGCCAAAAATTGTAAACCAGTATTGTGGGATCACCCCTTTGATATGCTTGATTATATCTTGAATACTACATCACCATATTAGCTCAAACAACATGCATGAGGCAATACATCTTTGACATGATGAAATGAATCTTGATTACTACAATAATCTTCAATAATCTACCATTGGAATCCTTGAAAATTCCTTGAAAATGCTCTTGAAGTACTCTATGAATGCTCACATGAAAATCCTTAGCTTGCTTGAAATTTTCTATTGAAATAGTAGGTGAAACATAATGTAATATCCTCTTATTTGTATATATCTTAAGATTAATTCCCAAAATTCAAATATCACAAGCTAACATTTAATTGTGGATTTGAAACCACTAAAATATAGCAAAAAGCATATTTCAAAAAGGGGTCGTAGGCCACTTACTTAGAACACACATTGTTGAAGGTTAAATATTATGTTAAATTATGGAGCTAGGTCTAAGTGACGACCCTTTCACGGTCCTATGGTGAATGGTTCCTAGGTCACTTACCTAGGACACACATCTCCAAAGCCAAGTTTTGTGAAATGAAATTTACGAATGTCAGGTTTTATGCCTCGAAAATTACATTTAATTAGGCTTGGATTTGAATCAAAGGGGCCAATTAAGGAAAATTAACCTCGATTAATTATTAAATCCCTATATTAGTGTGAAAGTGTAAAGGTACACCTTACAACAACAAAAACAAGGCACAATTAAGTCCTAAATTTACTGTGAATATGAAAAGCATATTACAACACTAAATTAAGGTATAATTGAGCTCATTTTATTATTAACTATTCCAAAATTAAGTGTGGAGAGGGGATACTTTTTCCTACACTATAAGTGGTAATTTAATTAATGCTCAATGTAAAAGAGTGTAAAAGTATTTCTTAGTCTTGGATATCTTTAATAGGTCGTGTAAGGATTCACGAGGATCATGCTTCTCTTGTTGATGAAATTTGTAATGCTCATGCATTTTTGGCATCATCTTCTTTGGTTTGATAATTATTTGGTCATCAATCACAATTCTTCTAACATCAAGGCCTTTCCTTTATAAGAAAGGGGATCCATTAGGGTTAAAAGATTTATCAATGATTGTCTCTTGTTTTAGCAAAACATTTTCACCAATGGAAGGGGTATTCAAAGATGATAAATAGGATCCTCGTGGAATTCAATGTTTAGTTCTTCTAAGACCACAACACTTTCATCACAAGGAAGAAGAGTGTTGGGAGAAGAATCTTTATGATTTTCAAGATTATCAAGAGTTGTGTTTTCTTGCATTAAAATATCCTTAAATTAATTAGTAGGTCACTAAAATTAATGTGAATATGTAAATATACATATTATAACATTAGCCATTTTAATAAGGAGGTCCCAAACAAGTGAGAAAATGTAAAGGGATAATTTTCTTGTCACTAAACCTTCTTAATAAGTTAGCTTCCACATCATCACGTTCATATCCATCTGAATCTTTTCTTTTCTTTTTTTTCTAGCCTTGAAAGTAGTCTCCATTTTTGCACCATTTTTCATACTAGTTTTTCTTCTTTCAAATTTAGTTAGTGTTTCATACAACTAATCTCTAGTTTAAGTATTAAAATTTGTAACTTCCTCAATAGTAGAAACCTTTTCACCATAAGAATCAAGGATTTTGAGAATTTTCTTTGTCACTTTAGGTTCTTTATGTAACTTGTAATTGTCTCTTAAAATTCAACATCTTAGCTTGTTTAACCTTATTATGTCCTTCACAAATAATTTCTAGCTTTTCCCAAACTTTTTTAGATAATTTTAGATCCATAACTTTCACTAATTCAATATTTGCAAGACTAGTCAAAAGAACAAACCTTTCTTTACTATTTTTTTCATAGGACTTGATCTCATCAGTTGTCCTAGGTCCATTTGTAGTTATGGTGTGTGTAGTTTTCATTACCTATGTAGTGTCATATCCAAGGTAAATCAAATAGCCTTCCATCTTCACCTTGTAGAATGCATAGTCTATGCCATCAAACATAGGGATCTCCTCCTTGTTCGAAATCCTATATCTACCTCAAGCGGCCATGTTTTTCTCCAAGGAACCTTGCTTTGATCTAATTAAAATATCAAAATATTCAATAGTAATCAGATCCACATGCATTAATTAAACCATTACTCCATTATAATGTTTGAACATAAAATGTAGATAGCATAAACTTAAACAACAATAGCATACACAAGAGAACACTAGATTTACATGGAAAATCTATTAAGGGTAAAAAAAAATAGTGAGTATTAGTTCATAATATAAGTAATTGCGAAACCGGTAAAAACGATCATTACCAGAATAGGACACATGCTTTTGAAAAGGGCTCACAACTAGAATAGGAAGAATAAAGAAAAAAATAGATTGCCACATAGATAGGAATATGTCAATGCAACAAGAAGTGCACCCAATATCTTCAACACCTTCGTGACTTTGTATAAATCATTGCAAACACCTTCTGTTCATGAAATCTACTAATATAACATTTTAAAGCTCACTTTGCTCTGCTCAAAATTGTAATAGAACATTCAAATTTATTCTATTAGTGAAATTAAGTTTTAACATAGGGATAATTAGTTTTTCCCATAGGGTAGTTTTTCACTTGTTTTTTTTTCACGTCTTGAAAAATCCTGTACATTATGTAATTTATTATCTCATCTCATATCATCTTAATAATTTAAAAATAATGGCATTTTCTTTGAAACATTTTTTGATTGGCTGAGCATAAAAATTTATTTAAGGTTTCCATCTTTTTCGCCATTTCCTTCTTGGGCATGAAAAGGTTAATTTTTTTTTTTAACTTGGTTGCAAAATATTATCTCACATTCATGGTGTGATGTAGTTTCTTGCTATTTATATAGTCTCTTACTCCCTTCCTTACAGTGAGCAAAGGCTCATGTGGTCATGAAGATGTTTTCCATTTGTGGTGATTGGTGTTGCTATTCTCTCTTGAGTTTTCTTGGTGTGAACATGGAGACTACGCAATGGATTGAATCATTTTTTACACTAAATCAGGTTTAATTCTTTTTTCAATGTTTTTTTACTTGTGAAAGCACTATCTTTGTATTTTTTTCTAAAATTCAGTTATAATTGTTTCTTTGGAGAAAAGGAACGTTGATCAATGGAGTGATTTTATTCTCACTATCTTAGTGAGCTTAATCTGTTGCCATATTTATATAATGAAGTTCTTGTTCCAAGCATACGTAGTAGGTATATGATTTGGAAATAATTTATGGCTCAAGTCTTTGGAGTTATTTTTGAGCATATAAATGATGAAGATATTTTTGAATCATTTGTTCATTTTGAGTTCCCTTATGCTCATTGGACTTACATTGAAGAATCATATGGAGATATTGATACTCCACCAACTCTCAATGATCCTCTTTCCGATACTTGTGTGTCTCTTTCTTCCTCAGAGAAAATAAACCATGCTTTTGATCCTTTGGAGGTTTCTAAGACTTTAGATGAGGTTGTGGTTGCTTTAGAGGTTCCTAATTCTTTTTTAGAGATAGTTGATCCACCTTCATTAAGTACTTCCATCATTCTCGAGCAACAAGATTATCATTGTATTCTTGATTGGGATTCATATTTGTTGGAAATTGGTTTATTGTTCATGGAGTCTCACATTTCAGAATTGGAAGACACATTTTAAGGATTAATTTTCCTATTTGATGATAGTTGTGGTAAAATTGTTGTCACTCCATCTTTCTTTGAAGAATGTTTAAAATAAATTTCCAATGGCACCTTGTTTGTCATCTTCTATTGTGGCTAGGCATGTTCCTGATTGGTTTGTGGCATCGTCTTCTAAGATCTTGGTGACACATGAGCAGATTTTATAGAGATTTTCATCCTACATTAGGATTTCACTTACTAATTCCTATCCAAAATGGGAGGCATACCTGCATTTGTACTTGGTTTTGTTTCTTCCAAAAGGGAGAGGAGTTTGTTGATATTATATCATGTTCGGTCTTCAGGCACTTACCATTTTTGTAAGTGATTACACATTGTGCATGGGCTATATAGTCTATCTCCTTCTCTCTTATCGGGGGGTCATTGATTGTATATACATTTTGTACGTAGTCCTTGTGGTTTTTATTTAGTCCTCCATCCATGCATCTTTTTTTTATTTTCTCTCTTTTGGAGAGGCATTTTTTCCCACAAGTTTTTTTTCTTTTCTCTAGTTGTGAGAGATATATTTTCGCATTATAAATGGTTACTTAACATTGTTGTGTATCTAGGACCCATAAACATCCTCATTTTGTATAATAATTCTCCCTAAGTTTGCACTTTTAAGGGGGCATGCTAGTGTAATTTGGTTTTAACATAGGGATAATTAGTTTTTCACTATAAGCTAGCTTTTCACTTGTCTATTTTTTTATGGCTTTACGAATCCTATACATTATGTAATTTATTATGTCATCTCATCTAGATAATTTCATCTCTAGTGAAATAGCCTTGTGTTGCTTCTCTCATTTGTGAATATCTATTTGAAAGTTCTAATCCTAGGCTTCGTGGTTGACCCCAACTTATTCCATATACACACATGCCTCATCTCTTATCAACTCACCTTGCATTTATAATATCATCAACTAGAAAAACATCTTCAAGTCAACTAGACACACCTTTACACTTTAAAAATTCAAAATAGGTCAACACTAAGCATTCTCGCGGTAGATAGCAATGAAAGTGGACCAATACAAAACTTAAATGGTACACAAAATAACTCTCACACCCCACATTATTCCTTCATATATATTTATTCATCTTTGAATGTAGTGTAAACAACAGGTCAGTTGTTACCCATGTAAACACCATTAAAATTTGAAGTAAAAACTTCCTCAAATTCAAAGACAACTTGAAAACCACACAACACACTTCTATGAATTTTAGTGTAATCCAAAAACCACATGAGATCCAAAAAATTCTTCACACTAATTCACACATTCACAATGTAGAAGCTCAGTGCACTCAAACTGCACTGCCAAACACTGCAACTTCAAAAGCCATCTTCTAGAGTAGTAAACCATGAATCCTCTTGACATAAGAAATAAATAAACACCACCAAATTTCCTTTATAATTTCAAGTCCTGATGCACAACTGCAGAGAAATATGGAGACAGAAGATTTCTCCCAAACACCTTTGTAAACAACACTACAAATCTAGTTCACACTGGTGAACATATCTTTCTTTGCACATTGATCTAGAAGCCCAAATTATGGATTCAACATCTCTGAACACCTGTAATCAACATATCCAAGCCACACATGGAGATCTTCATCCCAAAAGAAATGTAGAGTATAATGAAAAAACTTTTTCAACATTGAGCACCACTGTAACACCTTGCTTCCTCTTTTTATCAATTTTCTCAATAGCCATGACATCTTTATCAATATCATAACCACAACTAGAACCTTATCAATGCAACACTAGAGGGTAACACCAGTAACTTAGCAGATGAAAACATAATGTGACTAATCAAAGCATAATGAAACTAATCAAAGGAACACTCTCTCTCAACCACTACATAATTGATATCAATTACAATACAATCTTGTTTTAATCAATTAAAAAATCTTCATACTTTCAAATTTCATTCTAAATGATATTTGATCAAGATTATGTAGGAAAATTAAGAAATACTTCCTTGAATTCAAGAGGATGAAAGTATAACCCTTATAAATTGAGGGATGTATAGGACAAGAAGGAGGTGCACATTTGTAAATTTTTCATCCCAAAGGAAAATAATAGAATAGTAAAATCCTTAAAATAATACAAAGAAGTCATTTCTTGGAGTTCTTAAGAGGGTATGTGTAGGATCATCATGGCAAAAATAGGGCCCTTATGTGGCAAAAAATTAGAGTTGACATAATTTTTTTGAATAAGTTATCTATATTATTTCAAAAATATGTAAGAATAGAATATTATTTTAGAAAATCCTAGTTTCATTTTGTACATGGGATAGCACCCTTTAGAAATCTATTTTTACCCTATATTAAAATTACATAAAACAAAAATCAATTTGAAAATAAGAATCATGATAAATATTCATTATAATTTCTTTCGAGAAGATTCAATATAAAATCCCAATGCGAAATTAAGATATATCCTTTTCTAAAAATAACTATAATGACAATGTTAAAAAATACAACAATATTATAAATATAAAAAAACCTAAGAACTATAAGAATATAAATGAATTCGAACATTAAGTTTAAATACAATTTGAGGAAAGATCTCCAATTGATACTATTAAAAATAATCTTTTCATTAATTTGGAAAAGTAGAAACCTCAAAAAATAAAAAATAAAAGTAATTAGTGTATGTTAAGTATAACAAGAAATAATTTGAAGTAATGCATGAAACAATCTAGTTAAAATTTCATATAAAGGTATGTGTAAAAATGTTTTCATTGTTTTGTGCCATGTCATAGATATAATAATAACAATCTCTAAATATTATGTTGTACAATTTGTGAAGGTGCATGCAATAAAAATAAATTATGGCTTTGAGAACTCGTAGGTATATCTAATAAGATCCCAAACACGTGCAAAATCATAAGTGACAGTTATGCTTCAAAATCTAAAGGAATTTAGGTAAACAAACTTTAGTGTCAATATACAAAATATATAAATTTTCTTCCAGACAGAACTCGTAGGTATATCTAATAATAAACACCACATCCAAAACACACGTGAAAAATAAGAAGTGATTGGTATACTTCATTCAAAACACACTTGAAAAACATTAAGTCATAGTCATAATTCAAAAAGTAAATGAATTGCAAATAAACTTTAATTCCAATATAAAAAATAGATAAAATTATAAACCTCAATAAAAAACATTTATTTCTTTTTAAATATTAAATTTAAGAAAAAAATATTTTGACTATTCTACACTGTTTTTGCTTTTTTATAATATATAATAAAATTTGATTTTGACATATATTTAAATCATTATTAATATATTAAATTTATTTGATCCATGTATAAAATTTATTTAAGTAAAAAAAGACAAAAATAAACTTCACATCTAAAAACAAGTGAAAATTTATTTTTTATTTTTCAATATTAATTTTTTAAAAATTTGATTGCTCTTTACTATTTCTAATCCTATATTTATATAATATAAAAATAGGCAAAAATAAACTTCAGACCTAAAAACATGTGAAACAAGAGCTGCAGAGTAGTGAAGTTCCTGCGAGAAAGTTTTAGAATAGTTTTGTTTGTATTTGTTGAGTTTGTTGTGTTTTAAGAACAATTGGTCAGGATAATGCAATCGTCACCTAAATTTAGGAATTTGATCATTGATAGAGTCAACTTTGTCTTCCATTACAAAATGACCCTGATAACAATAAGTTTTGGTTGAGATAAAGCAATTGTCACCTAAATTTAGGAATTTGATCATTGATAGAGTCAACTTTGTCTTCCATTAGAAAATGACCTTGATAACAATAGAATTTTGCTCACTTCAAAATTTTGAAATGCTTTGGTTGTACTTTTAGGACATGAAGAAAGCACAATTTACATGTTGCTAGCATTATGTAAATACTTATGAGTTCAAAGATTTCTTTAACTATTCAAGGTGACTAGACAATGCTCATGCATTTCTAGGATAGTATATTTATAAGCCTACCATCTAGAATAACAATTTTGTATTGTAGAATCATCGTTGTGTGAATTGATATTTGTCTAGGTATTAATTTTTTAACTTAGACATTGATGTGTATACCCTTAGCTTGTCTCATTTGAATTTTTTTCGACATCACTATCTCTGGATAAGTCATAACCAAATTATAAGGTCATCTCTAGATGGACATGCTCTTTGTCAGATATGATGAACTAGGGCATGAGTGCACTAAATGTGTTACATATCCATCAACATTTTACATACATGATCAGAAAAATTTCATGAAATCGTAGACATAAAGAGAAAGATTAAATAAAAGATAAATGAGATACACTCTTGACAATCTTTGTTTGGGATTTTCATTTCTATTTGGTTCTATGTTATATTCTTTTCAAAATTGGAAGTCTTTTTGTTATGATCAATTGGAATAGAAATAATAATTTTCTCATAAATCACAAGAGATAACTCTTTGCAATCAAACACAAATCTCCAAATTTTACACATAGTTCCAATAATTATCGCCAATTGAAAAGTTGTATTTATTTGCATCTCCTTCAGAAAACTCATCTATCTTGTAAGTTAGGTAACGTCTGCAAATTGTATGTACTAGCTTGTGCTACTAGAATTGGCAATCATGTAAATTTTTGTAACATACTGGCTAGTATAAGTTGTGTACTAAGGGCCTTTGCCATTTTTATGGAAAAAATACATGGAAAGGCGTCTTTTAAACCAAATTGGCATCTAGCATGGTCATGACTTAAAAATAATGCAATATTATTATACTTATTTAGATAATCTCTATGATATATTTATCTTAAACAAAGTAATATTGTTGTGTTGATACGATTGAGAAATGAATGTATTTGGGGTGTTGCAATGAATTTTGTTGTTAAGTTTTTTGGACAATGTCACAAAAGAAAATGTTTTGTATGGCCCCCAGTCTAAAAGAAGAAGTGTATAATTGAGAGTCCAAAGTTTTGACTATGATTTTTGTGAAACTTCCATAGCTACCAAATGATATATGTAAAGTAAATTTATCAAAAGTTAGTCATGTATTTTGGATAATTGTCAAAATCTAAAGCATTATCTCTTACTAGTTAGAAGATGGCTTGTTTTGTGTTACACTTTTTTTGTGAGGAGAAATAAGCATGATGATACAATTGATATGGTGTGTCTTGATATTGTCTCTCTATCTCCTTTACTCACATTAGCATTTTTTTTTGTATCTCTTGACATAAATATATCTTTTTCAACTTATTGTAAGGGTTTATTAATTCAGGCTATGTGGCAAAGTGTGTTTCTATAAGATATGCGAACAATTATTTGGTTATATGTGAACAAGAAATGCTATTAAATGCTTAGTTATTTCAACCCTTTAGAGAAGACCTTTAGATAGTTTGAAGTCTAATGGAAACAACTTGGGTAATAATATTAAAGTATTGGGGAACTATTTAAAATAGGGATAGGGAAGCCAAATTCTCTTAAACTTTGTAAATCGTGTAAGATTTGAAAACTTAGTGGTAAATGATTTGACACTCTCCAGTTAGGAATTGTGTTGATGAAAATTCTTCTATTCTCAATAAGTTTTTCTTTCAAAAATAGTCCAACCATTCTGCTATATATTTTTTTTAAATGGCATCTAAAAAGAAACAAACAATAGTTTCACACAATTATAACACCCAAATGTAAATCAAAAAGCACATACTTCTCTTGTTGCAATCTGCACAATGTGGGTGTTAAACCCCCGTCCAACACATCCTGTAAGAAAAAAAAATCTAACTGAGTAAATGAATTGCATGTTGGAAGACGTAAGCTAAAAAGCTTCATAAAATTCTTAAAATGCTATAGAAGCACTTAGACCCAAAGACACATTTCTACATTATAACATCAAATTTGAAATATACAGTTACTCAGATATATATATAGCATTGGCAATCTCCTATAAGAATGAAAAGAATGGTCATTAAGCTTAAATTCAACAAGCACTACATAATTTATTTAAGTTAACTATCCCTTGCAAAATAGAGACCCAAATATAATAGGTCAGCCTGGAAACAATGGGGGCACTAGTAGCATGCCCTTTGCTTAAATCTTGATTAGAAGACTAAATTTTATATAAAAATGTAAAATTAGAAAAAATAAACACAATGCCAGAGCACGGTCCTATTCAGCCACTTAGCTAATTTTTTGAAACAAGCACTAGTCAAAACTTTTAGTATATTTTTTGGGGATTGATTTTATATTTTAAGTAATTACCAAACTAATTTTTTAAAATAATATTAAATTGTAGAGGTAAAATTTGAAAAGAAATGTAAAAAGGAAACACACATCAAATTTGTGGTTAAACAATTAATGCATATTTTCACCAAACAAAACTTTCAAATCATTAACTACAACTAATTCACCATTTTTTTTTTAAATTTCAAATTATACACAATGCTAATTGTAGTTCATTATATACATAGTACTAATTAAAAACTACAAAAAATCATGTAATTGGAAATTTATACCCTTTTAAGTTAACCAAAGTGAAAAGAAAAAGGTGGAAAGGGTTAAAATAATACCGAGTGCTGCCATCTGAGCTTTCTTCATCCATCGCTCGAGTTTGTGGGAGAGCACATATGACACAAGAAGATTGTTCCCATATCTTTTAGGCCTCCCTCTTTTCTTCTTCAAGATGAGCTCCTTACTCCCTTTGAATGTTTGTTGGGAAGATGAGAGAGAATCAAAGTAGCAATAGAGCCATCGGCATCTTTGTCTCCCCTGTGTGAATAAAGAAAATTTGCATTACCACTATGGGCAAGATTGGGTTGCAAAGGCGTAGGGGCTACAATGCCTCCATGTGAGTCCAAAAAAGCATCACATGATTGAAACAACAAGTTATTGCTGGAAAAACCCTTAAATGGGAATAATACTCCTCATGCCACTAATTTCAGTCACTTACAAGTAATACAATGCCATTAAAGGAATATAAAGAGCTCCAATGTAAACTACAACAACTCCTATTACTTATAATCAACCCATGCAACTCCAAAAAAAAGTTCCCCCAAACAATGGAATCTAGAAACATGAACTAAAGAAGGTTCTCAACTGAGTTTTTTTCCTAGCCACCTCCTGCTCAAACAAGCATCTACTACCCCCTTCGTCAAGCATAGAGCTTACTCGGTTCAAAAATATTTAAAATATAGTTCAAGCTTATATCACACCTTTACATGCCACCTATAATCTCACCCAATATTTATCAAGCCAAGAGAATCCTTTTAAGCATATAAAAAAATGCAGTGTTTAGAATTGAAGGTTACTCATGCCATCACAACCAAGATCTTCACAAGCTGAGCAACCCTCTATGACTGCATCTACAGAAGATAGCCCAATCTGCACTGCATTCCAGGCTGCATTCACAATAAACATTCACAAAAAAATTTGAAGTATGTTTATCGAATATGTTCAAATGATAAAATAGTTACCAATAAACAATTCCCAATTTCCTCTCGGCAGTGCACACAATATTATAGTTGTTGCTTTCTTTGCTGTGATTTTCGAACTGTCCAACCTGAAATAATATCGTAGTTGATAATGGTTCCAATTTAGTTTTTTCAAATATGCTCTTTCCATCTATCATTAGAATCCCCACTATGATAATGGATCCGCATAAATCGCTTATATCGGCCTAAACTTTCTTGCCAATTATATTTGAGAAAATTAATTTGTGAAATATGTTATATATTTTGCATGTTATTTTAATAATACATAAATATTTTTTCAATTAAAAAAAAAGAACTCTCATTTGTCAAAAACAAAATTATTAATAACGAGTTAAGATAAAGGTAGTGCCTTTAGTTCAAATATCAAGTTATTCCAAAAATAATTAATTTATTATAAATATATAGTTTCTATCTTTAATTTTGTCATAATTTAACAACTCCCATAGGTTATCCCATTCAAAACTACTAATGTTAGTTTTCAAAAAGTATATATTAAATTTGTTAATAATTAATTTTAATTTATTTATGTATTGTTGTTTATTTTACAATATATTTGTTATATGTTAATAAATTTATTCTATTTGTTTAGGATTTATATGATATTATTTTATATAAATATTGATTGTATTGTATTTAATTTATTTTATATAAATTTTTTATAATAAATATCTATGCTTTCATAATAAATAAATAATTTTATTAATTTTTTCATAATTTTTAAATTATTTATGCAAAATTATTTAAAATATTTAATGAATTTTACTTTTTTGATAAAATGGAAAATATAAAAAATATATTTAAATTTGTAACTTTATCTTAAATAAATTTGCATAAATAAGTTAAAAAAATCCAAATATAAAAAATTAACCCATATAAAATTATACATGAAATAATGATAAGAACTTTAATAATAAAATATTAAAAATATATTGAAATTTATCTTAACTATAATAATTAAACAATCAATAATAAATTTATCTTCCTCCTAAACATTTATCTTAACAAATAAATTTTAACTATAATAATGAATCGATATTAACTATAATAATGGATTAATAAATATTTATCTTAAATAGTTGATTTCAAATAACAAGTTATTCCAAAAACTGTTATTCTTTTATTATAAATTAATAGTTTCTATCTTTAATTTTGAATTAATAGTTTTTATCTTTAATTTTGTCATAATTTTTACATTTGGGAATGTGCAAATATTAGTTGAGAAATGGCAAAAATAAAACCAATAAAATAGCAAAATAAAAATGAGCTTTATGAATGATATTGTAATTATTATGAATTAGCATTTCTAACTTTAACTTTGCCATATAATCCGCCCTTATCGCCTAAAATTTTTTAGCAAGAAAAATAATTTTGAAAATTAGAAAAGTTAAAAAACATGCATTTAACTTTAGAAAAAACTTCAAATTTAATGTATAAAAGAAAATAAATAATTTTGATCACAGGTTGAAATTCAAAACATTAATAACTAGTTAGGATTTTGTAAACTGTTACTATTTTATTATAAATTAATAGTTTTTATCTTTAATTTTGAATTAATAGTTTTTATCTTTAATTTTGTCATAATTTTTACATTTGGGAATGTGCAAATATTAGTTGAGAAGTGGCAAAAAAAAAAACCATTAAAATTGCAAAATAAAAATGAGCTTTATGAATGATATTGTAATTATTATGAATTAACATTTCTAACTTTAACTTTGCCATAATTTTTACATTCGAATGTGCAAATAAAAGTTTATTAGTTGAGAAGTGGCGAAAAAAGTGCCTCAAAAAAAGCCAATGAAATTGAAAAATAAAAAATATTATACTCAATTCCGCATAATCCGCCCTTATCGCCTAAAATTTTTTAGCCAATAATATTCAAGAAAAATAATTTTGAAAATTAGAAAAGTTAAAAAACATGCATTTAACTTTAGAAAAAACTTCAAATATAATGTATAAAAGAAAATAATTAATTTTGATTGGTTGAAATTCAATACATTAATAACTAGTTAGGATTTTTCCGTGCCTATAGTTCCTTTGGCAGAACTAAAAATATTTTTTATCTTTCAATATTATTGTTTTAAAACATTTTGATTGATCTTTACTATTTCTAATCCTATATGTTTATAATATAAAATAGATAAAAATAAAATTCACATCTAAAAACACGTAAAAAAATATATTTATTTTTCAATATTAATTTTTAAAATATTTTGATTGCTCTTTACTATTTCTAATCCTATATTTTTTATAATATAAAATAGACAAAAATAAACTTTACATCTAAAAAAACGTGAAAAATTATATTTATTTTTTAATATTAATTTTTAAAACATTTTGATTGCTCTTTACTATTTTAATCCTATACTTTTATAATATATAAAATTTTGCTTTCTAAATATTATTAAATAAAAGTTAATATGGTACATCTATTTAGTTATAGATAATCAATAAGTGAAAATATTTAATGTAATTACATTAAAAAATGAATATGTTCGGTTATATATTTATACTTTCCGATTTAAATTAATTATTTTAGTGCAAGAATTGGATGTGATAAACGGTGCCTCCAACGAAGCAATTCCAAGGCAACGAAAAGCCGCCTCGTGCAGACGGCCGGCTCCTGTAAAATTCTGTTCGTCCGCTATGCCTTGTTTCTACCTCTATCCGCGCCACCATTATCGGTGCCACAAACCTTAAATGCGGCCAGTGGATACGTGGAAGCACCACGAATATCACTGCACATCAACATTCTTATATATACATAACAGATTACTCGAGCTCTTAAACGATCCATCTACACCAGTTGTGTAAACAAGTGTGTGAGTTGGCCAGAAAAATGGAGGAGAAGCAGCAGGCTAAGATCTTGCGTTCCGGCGTGAGGGTCCGGGAGATTAATTCAGAAGCTCTGCATACAATGTGGGACCAAAATTTAACCAGTAACCAAAGATCAGCTCTCGAGGAAGCGGGTATTCTTCCATTCCTGAAGGCGGTCACCTACAGATACGACACTGCTTTCTGTGTGGCGCTCATCGATTTCATGGTGGACGGGGAGTTGAGACTAGGAGAAAAGCGCATGCCGATTACAGAAGAGAAAATCCACGAAGCAACGGGTCTGCCAAACTCAGGTAGACATCTATACCCCTGCAGAGAGTATGATAGAGCGGAAATAACAATAAGTCTTACGAAATCTGAAATGGGTGAGAAATATTCGGGATTATTGCTTGATGCAATTGTTGACCCAACTGTGCAATTTTCTTGCAAATTTTTAGTTTACAAGCTCCTGGGGGTTAAGAGGGCGGGTTATATTCCATTTAAGTTTGTTCAGACTGCCATTGAGGTTTCTCAGGGGGTTTGCTTCAACTGGTGCAAATTTGTTAAAGAGCGAATGTTGCAGCAGATCGAATCTGTCCAGCAGAAGCGCATGATCTCTTTTAATTACTCGACCATCCTCCAGTATCTAGCAATTAAAGCATTCGGCGAATCCAGTATTCCTCGCAGTGTTATTGGGCACGGAGACCCTTCTATCAACGAATATGACATCTGGGGAAGGGATGTTTCAGGGAGAAAAGGGGATAAAGAAAACGCCAGCAAAGAGATTTCATCTATACTATATAATATTATGGAAGAACATGGAAAGAGGGTTCTCAGTGGAAGTGAGGGGAAGGAAATAGAGAAGACAAAAACTGTAGAGGAATCAGTAGAAAGAAAGAGGATGATGCATGATGGATATGTGTGGGACACACATAAGAAAGCTTGTGCCAATGAATTGCCCTCCTGCTCTAAATCCCAAATTCCTGAAATGAGCAACAATCTCATATTGCTGTCAGATGCTACAATTACTGTGGAGGAAAACGGATGTACAGGTTTTAATAACAGTAATAAGTTGGCTTCTTCTTCACAACTTCCCGGGAGTGACGAGGCGCCCAATCCCTCCAGTGGGGGAAGAGATCTGTGTGTGTTGTCTAATGAGGACCAAGGAGGCAAAAAGGATAAAGGACTTGACTGCGTCCACACTGATCTCTCTAGATCAATGGAAATGCCCACTTGGGATGTAAGAGGGCTGCCCTTGAAGCTCAGAAAATACGCTTGGAAAATGGAAAGAAGCAGCTGCAGATGCAAAACTCTTGTTTAGAAACTGAGCTAGGACATCTACAAAGAAAACTAGCAAAATTTCTAAAATTATGCAGATGGGCTTAGCAGATTGTTTTTTTAATTTTCGAATGTATGTGTTGTTTTAGTTTCTCGAGTGCATTTGAGTTTCACTCTAAACAAATGATGTATTGGATTTATGGATAATGCAGAAGAATATTTTGTCCCTGTGGAATACTTTTTCATTGGTGTTTAGTGTTATACATACCCTACTAACGCAAAATTCCTCTTATCTAGGAAAAGAATTGATTTCCTTGCATTGTTTTAGAATTCCTATAAATCATATGTTAATACCGATGAGTCTAATTTACCAAGCTGCTACAACTGACCATTACGAGATCTATTGTTTACAATGGACCCAAATCGTGAAATACTTCATGATGAATCAATTGAAAATATGAGAGAACTAAACTCTTGAATTTTATCCGAAACAAGTTGAACAAAATATAATCAGAATTAACGCTGACATGCGATTATAAACTCCCCCGAGAGTGAAATGAACTAAAAATTAGGGTTTTAGAATTTGCATTGATTCAGAGAAGCGACCCCAACCTAGTAAACCATGATTGCTAGAAAATATCTTAAGCTACAAAAAGATCATTTTTAATCTACAAAGCTGAAAATAGTCAAGTTCTATATGCGATGCGTTCAATCTCAATGAGACACATCTAATTTAGCCTTGCCCAGAATGAAACTCTGCAAACAATCGGTCATGCTAAAGAAATAAATATAGTCTTAGCCTCCAATTTCCCAACTTTTACCTATTTGATCTCCTCCAGATTTACGACGTTTTATTACGGAAAAATAGAAAAATAGAGATGATTAGCATACCTCGTCGCCAATATCAGAGTGGTTCATGTCATCACGAACCATAAAATTTGTTGGTGCACTTTCAGTAGCAATAGACGAGGTTATGGTGCTCCAGCCGGTCCACTACTACCACAACTGGGTTTTACATATTTTGACAATGATAAGCTAAGTTTACTTTTGCCATCAAATCTCCTCCAAATATTTGTGCAAATCTCCCCTTTTTACTCCTGTGACCCCGTTCATTGTAGATTCTTCTTCTCTTTTAAAAATGACAACTATTTGCCTCCTCTCGAGGCTTTCCATCCATTGAAATTAAAAACTGATTCAAAGTATTCATCCCGAGTGTAGAAGAATCATGAAATCATTTATGAGCTTCCACCGTCTAAATATCATCTCTCAACTCCATCTTGTAAAAACTATTAGTCAACCATAAATTAAAACATTAGTTTTTCTCCCAAATCAATGCCTCCACTCTCTTACATGTTTCACTATTTAACAAGGGACTGTGTCGAGTTCTACCACAAAGCTAGGAGCTTTTAGGTTGGAAGGGGAAAGGAAAATAATAAATGTGGTTGAAGATTTGTAAAACTTAAATGTAAGTTTCTAGTATATGTTGATTAATTGTGGTTGAAATTTAGAGTTTTGTATTGAATGTAGAGAACTAGAACCAATGAAATAGAATGCTATAGCATGCGAGAGCACAAAATATAGAGGCTAGGGTTTGTTATTGAAACTGTGAAATTTGTGTATTGTTTTTCTGTACTAAAACTAGTTGGAACAAGTGTATATTAAAATTCGTATTTTTTGTGTTCTTGTTAAATAGTATTAATAATTTTTTATAAAAAAGTAATTTAGGAATTTAAATTGGTTTAGTGTGAAGGTAGTAATAGAAAAAAGGGCAAAGTGAATGTCATATTGTAAGAAACAAAGGTGGTCATATTTTACAACCCTCCTCAACAAATCACCTTCACCAACCTACAATTCACTAGTCCTCTGCATACAATAAACCACTCCACCTTATTCCCCTCAACCTTACAATCAAAGTGATCCTCTCATTAGCTCACTTTTGCAAAATATGACATCCCTCAACCAACAAGTTGCAACATTACAACAAAACAACAACAATCAACCTTTGGAATACATCAAGTCCAACCTGCTATATTTTGACATATTAAGCACACAAATGCCACAAGGTATAGAAGTCCCTTGATTCGAGAAACATGATGGAAAAGGAGATCTTGTAAGCCATGTTTAAACTTTGAAAACCTTTTGTAGTGATTTCATCTTTGAGGATAAACTTTTGGCTAAGCTACTCCCTAAGTCCTTGAAGGATACCGCTTTAGAGAGGTCCTCTTCTTTGCTAAACCATTCGATTGGTTCATTCAATGAACTCATTGATGCCTTTTACAACCACTTCCATATTCACATGGGTCCTAAGATGACCCTTGCTGATTTAATGACATGCAAACAAAAAGAGGATGAGAAAGCTATTGATTTCATAGCAAGATACCAAACACTTTAGTCACAAATAAACATTCAAATTCCTACTACAGACCTCCAACAAATTTTTATTGCCAACTTATAGGATAAACTCAAAAGAAAACTTGAAATGTTGAGATTTCTATCCTTTACACAATTGTGTACAACCCTTCATGATTATCAAAATTTGACTTGCGGTCATGATATGAAAAATCCCCCTAGTGGTATTGAACATGCTTACATTACCTCTAATTAAAGAGTGTGAACCTAATATACCATTGCCTAGAGGATTTCAAAAAATGCTTATTGTCATTACCATCAACATAATGGACATGGTACGTCATACTATAAGCATCTTAAACATCTTCCACAAGACCTTGTTGACAATAACCAACTTCAAATCAAAGGTGTGAATGATCAAGGTAATAATTTTGTGGAAAAATTTGTAAATAATTACAAATCCCATGCCAAAGCACAATATTTAATTTTTCAAATCTAGTGAGACAAAGAATGAAGTGATGAATGTTGAATTAGATGATGTAAACATAAATGAATTACAACCAATTGAAATAGTAGCATTTATCAAAACTGAACCTTGTAAGGGATCAACTAAAAATCCTCTTGACATTACTTTCTCACAAAATGACATACTTAAGCATGCATCTTATGGTACTCTTTACATAACTAGCCGAATTAATGACAAGGCCACTAACAAGATATTGATTGATCCCGTCTGTCGAGAGAATGTGATCATTGAAGAATTCTTATATGTGCATAAACTATATCAAGAAATGTATCAAAAATTGAAATCATGGATCAAGATACATAATGGGTTTGCTTGCCTTACGATAGGCTCGATAGATCTCCCTTTAAAGGTTGGACAAAAAAAACTAAATGTATCATTTTCCATCATCTCACAATCAGATCAATTTCATGTTAAGCTAGGCTATGCATGTCTTTCCTCCATGAATTTTGTCCCTTTGGTTGTGCATAAATGTCTAAAGTTTCCATTTGGAAATGATATCTTTACTGTGCATCATAGTGGATTTGACCTTGCCTCTACCCAAGGGAATTTTTCATTATATTTCTTTTGGCCCAATCCTATGGAACCTATTAAACCTAATGAGGAATTAGTTTTAAAATCATATCAAAAGTTCAAGGTAAAGAAAATAGTAGAATTATCACTTCAAAACATGCCTCATCCGATAATTAAACCACCAATCCTTGAAAAAGCAATGATTGAACAAAATCCCCTTCTGAACATACAAGAACAACCTATAGAAAAACCTCATTCAATTTCCTACAAGAGACCACAAGATAACGCAAAAAATATCATTGTCCCTCCTAGAGTAAAATAAGTTTACAAAGTCAAAGAGAAAGAAGTTGAACAACCTCCTATTGTTCCTTCTATTCCTCCCAAGGAAGAGAAGGAAACTTTGACTGAAAAACCTAATTTTACACAAACAAAAATTGACAATATATTGAAATGCAATAGAATAAGCATAAATGGTGTACTATTTGTTGTGCATGTTTTGCACACACGCCCCGCCGTAGGCAGGGACCCCCTTTTTTCGCTCCTGACAGGCTGCTTTGCTCTTGTCTTGTTTTGCGTGCCCCATTTCCAAGCCCAAATTGGTCATGTGCCTTCAATCGATCAAATTCTCCTACCCAAATTCACCTACTTGGGGTATTCAAATCTGGGGAGAAATAAAGTCCCCATCCCCTTTCTGCCTTTTGTCTTGCTTTGGCTGTTTCAGAAACATCCGTGGACCCCTGTCGGTCCAGTTTCCACATTTTCGGCTTTGGGGTCACCCTTTTTTGGATCTAGGATGTGTTTGAAGTACGTAAATGAACTGCCAAGGTTTCTTCAAAGTTTGTTTGAGTTTCGATGGTTTCAGAACTTTCCCTCCGGAATTCCCTTCCTCCTTGGCTGTTTGGAAACATCCGTGGACCCTTGTCACTCCCGTTTCCTCATTTTTGACTTTGGGGTCACCCTTTTTTGGATCTAGGATGTGTTTGATGTGCTTAAATGAACTGCCAAGGTTTCATCAAAGTTTGGTTAAGTTTCATTGGTTTCGAGACCTCGTCCCCCTTTTGCTGTTTTGGAACATCCGATGGGCGCCTCCTTCAGGCCTCGGGCCCGGCCCCTCCGTGGCCATTTCTGGGGTTCCGCCTCTCCGTCGCCATTTTGGATCATCCGACGGCTACCTCCTTCCCGGCCTCCAGAGCCCGGCCCCTCCGTGGCCGTTTCCGGGGTTCCGCCTTTCCGTCACTGTTTTGGATCATCTGATGGCTTCCTCCTTCCCAGCCTCCGGAGCCTGGCCCCGCCATTGGCGGTTTACGGGAGTTCGCCTCTCGGAGTCACCATTTTGGAACATCCGACGGCTGCCTCCTTCCCGGCCTCCGGAGCCCGGCCCCTCCGTGGCCGTTTCTGGGGTTTCGCCTCTCCGTCGCCGTTTTGGAACATCCGATGGCTGCCTCCTTCCTGGCCTCCGGAGCCCATCCCCTCCGTGGCCGTTTCTGGGGTTTCGCCTCTCCGTCGCTGTTTTGGAACATCTGATGACTGCCTCCTTCCCGGCCTCCGGAGCCCGGCCCCTCCATGGCCGTTTCCGGGGTTCCACCTCTCTGTCGCCATTTTGGAACATCCGACGGCTGCCTCCTTCCCGGCGTCCAGAGCCCGGCCCCTCCGTGGCCGTTTCCGGGGGTTCACTTCTCCGTCGCCGTTTTGGGTTTATCCGACCAGTTTGCCTCCCTTCCCACGACCTCGGGGCATTGGGTCCTCCATTGGCCGTTTCTGGAGTCACATCCCCTCTTTGTATTTTGAACATCACGGGGCTTGCCTCCCTTCTGGTTGTTTTGAACATCAGGGGCACGCCTCCTTCCCTAGTACTGGACATCAGGAGCACGCCTCCTTCAAGCTATTTGAACATCTGAGCTCGCCTTCTTCACGGGCGTATTGAACATCACGGGAGCCTGCCTCCTTCCCGGCTGTTTTGAACATCGGGAGCCCGCCTTCTTCGCTGATTGTTTTGGCTTCCGTCCGTTGTCTGCCTTCTGGCTTTCTTCCGCCATCTTTCCGCCCTCTGGCACTCGCACCCTTGAAGCACACATTAATGTTTATGGTCCAAATGAGCTCCAAATATGAATATCAAGATCTTTTGATGATGCATGGATAGATCTAATAGGGAATTTGTAGGTTTGATTGACATTTTCCTTAACTCGTGTATAAATGCACTTACGACACTTCGTGTTTGCAGGAGTCAAGAAGCCTTCCGTAGGTCTATTGAAGAGGCCCATTGAGGGAGTTGTCCTACCCCTTTTTCCAGATGATGATGATTTCTTAGGAGCTTTCTGCCCGGATCAGGGGCCACCAATCCATTGATGCCAATCGTCGACGGACTCGTTTGATTAAAGGAAGAACACTGCAAGCACATCAAGCAAAAGATAATTTTTAGGTAGTTTCTGCTACAGTGAAGAGGGAAATCAACTAAATGAAAAAATTGCTAAAGTGACTGTCACTAGATGACAAAATAGGGAAAAGACAAGGAATTTATTTTTAATTGCTGGATAATGAGGGGTAGGTGAAACCCTAATGTAAATCAAATCTGGGCCATTCGTTGCAAATTGATCCTAGCCATTCATTTGGGCTTTGGAAAACTATAAATAGGGGCTTGCCCCTCATTTGTAAGTGTTGGAGAATTGATGTAAAGACATTTTCAGCAATAGAAAGCAACATTGCATGATTTATGGGTGTTCCTTTTGAGTTTGCTCTTTATGTATGCATGGTTCACCTTCCATGTTAGTTTTAATGTTAGTTTTGTTGAATGGGAGTGGTGATGGTGTTTGTTGTTTTAGTATTTGGTGGATTTCCAGCTCATGCTTTTTGTGGTTCATTGATGATGAGTCACTTTGCAAAGCTATTCTGAGATCATTACTTCATTGCTGCAACTTAGTTCAATTACAGGTGCATGATGTGCATGTGCACTTTGAAAATCTGCAGTCCTTAGAAGATTGCACTGGTTTTGTACAACTGTAGGTTTCTCTTGGCCAAGAAAAACCCAGTTTAGGAAGCCTGTCTACTTTAGCAGTCACCATTGTTACTGTTCATTCGTAGCTTAGGATTAGAATAGCTTTCTTAACCCTTCTCCTTTTGCTATTTTTTTTAATCCTTAGTTAGAGTAGGATCCAAAGCATCACAATGAAGCTAAATCAGATGAATTTGATGAGTTTCAACTTGCTGTTTTGAGTGGACAGCCACTGTTCATTCACTTTCAGCACTTTGAAACTGCATTTGCAAACCCAACTTCCATGCTTTGTAACTCATCCATAAGACCGCCTTGTGATTCCAGCAAATCACATCAAACAACTGAGATATTCCAAGCACTGTCAAGACCTGACATTAGAGACCTTGGGATAGTGTTCTGCAATCTGATTGTGGAAGATTGTCTTTCAAGAGAGGTAGTGCACCTACACATTGACTGTGTTGAAAAGTGCATAAAAACACCATCAACAGAATTGGCGCTAGAAGGAGGGCTTGACATGTTGAGGCTACGAAGCTGAAAGTTGGAGTAGAGAAAGGAACATTCAGGAAGAAATCTGAGATTGGAGATCTCTTTAATTCAAAAATCAAAAAATTTTGAAGGCAAAAGAAGCTGAGTCAAAATGGAGTAGCATGCACAAATTGACATCACTCAGCTGCATACAAATTTGAACAAGAGACTGAAAAAGCCATTGCAGCAATTTGTGTTAGCAGATAGATGTCGGATCCATTGCACTTCTAGGCATAGTGAATTGGGGTGTCTAACATTCTTGGACAAAATTGAGAAGGTCTTACAGGGAGAAATTCCCTTTTGGGAAATATATTAGCCTTTAGCCCTTGCAAACTCAGAGGAAGAATTGACAACCATGGCAGCCAAGGCATTCAAGGAGCTGATCTAGGAAAATTTGAGCAGCAAGGATGGACAAAGATTGGAGGAAATATTAATGTCTTGTTGGTGCAAATTTCACAATGCACCCCACTCTGAACTCACTTGTTCGTCATGCACAAAAATCATCGCTCAAGCTAGGGGTTGTTTGAACAAGTTGGAGCAGCCAACTCTCAATGAGGAGAAGTTATCCAATGAGGCAGAAGAGTTGTCAACATCCGGAGGACAGCAAAATAAAGATGAACCAAGAAATTTGATACAAGTTGATGTTGGAGCAGTAAACATTGAAGTTGAAAACCAAGAGGAAGAGGCAGGTTTTACAAGGACAACAAGGTGCCTTGGTGAAAATTTGATTGGAATTAATTTAGAAGGCCTTCCCTCCACCAATCAAGGGCAGTCCTCCACTCCAGAAGAAGAGAAATTGGTAGGTGAAGATGAACCAATGAGATTTGCAGTAGCATATGCTAGGACAGTCAACACAGATGCTAAAAATCAAGAAGAGGAGGAGGCTGAAAGCCTTGGGGTAGTAGAAAGATATGACCAGCTCATCTCCAGATTAGCAAGGGATTGGTCAAAGCTAAAATGCCAAGTGGATTTTGAGGTGCTACTATTGCCAAATTGGTGCAGGCTCCATGATTCATCACACTCAGAGTTCACATGTGAACTGTGCCAAGAATCCATTAAGAAAGTCAAAGAATAAGCAATGAAGCCAAGTGCCCGACCTCCTCTACTTGCTACCCATATCGAAGAAGAAGACCAAAATCCCAAATCAACCAATGACTCAGTTGAAGGTAGTCCTCAAGAGGATGTTGGGGCAACAATAGAAGAAGGACAACAATACAGTTTCGGACTTTCGAGCGATGAAGTAGATTAAGTGGGAATTCTATCCACCAATAATCAAGAAGTTCTTCCTCTTGAAGAATAGTTATGTGCCATGGACGGTGGGCTTTTTGACGAGTCTTTGGAGGGAAATTATGCAGTAGACTTTGGTCCCCTTGATGAGGTTCCATCAATTGATGACTTCTTTCCATTAGGAGCTGCACTACGGAGGAATGCTCATGTCGAGGAAGAGCACATCCTAGAAGACAATAGTGATGAATACATACTCCTTGAGCCCTTGAACAATGATGCACTAGAGTTTCTAGATTGGGAGAGGAGCTCCTTCTCCATTTATAGCGATAGTGACCAGGAGGAAACAAGTGGGCGCCGTGAGGAGATACATGAACAACAAAAGGAAGAAGATAAAGGTGGAGGTGTTTTTATGGCTGCCAACAAATACGACGAGCTTGGTCAACCGTGGGCTACAACTGAGGGTCCTTTCCCCTCAATCCTTGCAGATTTTCCTTCAAAACCAGAGAGCTGCAATGAGACAGATTCATGCATGTCATCATCCCATGACATTGAACATCATAAAAAGGAGGTTGATACTTGGGGAAGGAGACAAGACAACATGTTGCCCCTTGAGGATAGCAACCAAGTGGATCCCAAGTTTGCAGATGATCAATGTAGAGAAGTATTTCTTTTTGAAGAATTGCCAACTGGGGTTGTAGGTCCCATTGGTGGATTGGAAGAGCTATGTACTACCCTGTCCTTGCAGCCTTATGCCAGCTTAATGTCTGAAGTGCTGCACCCTCCACCGTGCCCGCCCGAGGCTCCCAATGCAATGATCAAGGATGTTATGCTCGCTCTCGACTGTCCAATGTTGCCACCTCTGTGTGATGACATCCAGGTTTTATCCTTCCTTGCCCCTATTATTTCTCATAATTGCACTTATTATTTTGATTATGGGAACGAGGGAAAATGAACATGTTTATGGATTAACCATGGGTTCAACGAGCCTCCTCAATTGCTGATTTTTCATGATGACATGATTGAACTTGAGTAATGCAATGAATTTCTTTTTTCGGAATATAAAGACAAGTTTGCATGGTTAAAACGATAACAATTGCCTATTTGCTTGTGCATGCATTATGAAATACAATGAGTGTTAATGTCAACTCGCCTTGCCTGAACATAGTGCTTTGTAAATATCTTTGTACATAGCTTGTTTTTGAGTAGTATAGGTTTCCTGTAAATACTCCGCTTTCCTGCTTTCCTTAGGTTAATTGGTTTGATGTAGGTTGTTTGCTTTTTGTTTTCTTTTTCTTTGTTGCTGCTTTGCTCGGGGTCCATCTACTTTTAGCTGGGCACATTTGTGTGCACAACAACCATACTTATTGCCTGGGGTTGTTCAACGTATTTCTTTGTCAAACTCTAATCGAGTCTTCAAAGTGGATGGTGAAGGTCTTCTGTTAGTGTCAAGTGATCTAGGTGTTTGATTCAAAGAGGATAAGTTGTTGGTTTAGTCCGACTCTGACGTATTCTGAAATCTTATAGCTCTTACACATCTTAAGAATTTGACGATCACTATAGGGGCTTTTGTGAAGTCTAGTTAAGTGAAAAATCTAAAATTCTGCTCCAGCACCACTGTGATTCTCAGCCCTGAGCATGAGCTTCAATGCTTGTGGGTTGAAATAAAAGAGCTGAAAAGAGAAAAGAAAGAAAGAAAGAAAACACTGAAAATTAAAAGAAAGAGAAAATTCAACTTTTCAGGGGTATCCGAGCAACTCTACCGAGGCTATGGACGCCCGGCTAGCAGTAGAGCAATGTTCAAGATAATCACAGCGATAACCTTGTCGGGGCTATGGACGCCTGACTGGTAGCGAGGAAATGTCCCAGATACTTTTGGAGTTAGAATAAACTACGTAGCCTAACTTGACGGAGCTTGGGTTCCTATAGCAACTGAAGAATGGGAATTAATGCAATTGCACACACTTGGATTTTCAACATACTGAAGGTTGGGTTGGCTAATGGTTTTGATCCTTTGGTTGGGCGTCTGGTTTGTTTTCCCTAGCATGAAGGTTGTAACTAGAGATTCTGGGTTCGTGATTCCAGTTTGTCATCAAAATGCTCAAGAGCATTTTCCTAGCGAGTTGCCATTTGTTGTGCATGTTTTGCACACATGCCCCGCCGTAGGCAGGGACCCCCTTTTTTCGTTCCCGATAGGCTACTTTGCTCCTGTCTTGTTTTGTGTGCTCCATTTCCAAGCCCAAATTGGTCATGTGCCTTCAAACGATCAAATTCCCCTACCCAAATTCACCTGCTTGGAGTATTCAAATCTTTGGAGAAATAAAGTCCCCCATCCCCTTTCTGCCTTTTGTCTTGCTTTGGCTATTTTAGAAACATCTGTGGACCCCTGTCAGTCCAGTTTCCACATTTTTGGCTTTGGGGTCACCCTTTTTTGGATCTAGGATGTGTTTGAAGTACGTAAATGAACTGCCAAGGTTTCTTCAAAGTTTGGTTGAGTTTCGATGGTTTCAGAACTTTCCCTCCAGAATTCCCTTCCTCCTTGGCTGTTTGGAAACATCCGTGGACCCTCGTCACTCTCGTTTCCTCATTTTTGACTTTGGGGTCACCCTTCTTTTGGATCTGGGATGTGTTTGATGTGCTTAAATGAACTGCC
>VDFB02141610.1:42366-71951 GCA_007258455.2 Sequoia sempervirens
CGTTTTGGAACATCCGAGGGCTGCCTCTTTCCCGGCCTCCGGAGCTCGGCCCCTCCGTGGCCGTTTCTAGGGTTCCGCCTCTCCGTCACCATTTTGAAACATCCGACGGCTGCCTCCTTCCTGGCCTCCGGAGCCCGGCCCCTCCGTGGCCGTTTCTGGGGTTTCGCCTCTCCGTCGCCGTTTTGGAACATTCGATGACTACCTCCTTCCCAGCCTCTGGAGCCCGGCCCCTCCGTGGCCGTTTCTGGGGTTCCGCCTCTCCGTCGCCATTTTGGAACATCCAACGGCTGCCTCCTTCCCGCCTTCCGGAGCCTGGCCCCTCCGTCGCCGTTTTGGAACATCCAACGGCTGCCTCCTTCCCGACCTCCGGAGCTTGGGTCCTCTATGGCCGTTTCTGGGAGTCCGTCCCTCTTTGGCTTTTTTGAACATCCGGGAGCTTGCCTCCTTCTCGGCTGTTTTAAACATCCGGGAGCCTACCTCCTTCCTGGCTGTTTTGAACATCCGGGAGCTCACCTTTTTCCCGGCTGTTTTGAACATCCGGGAGCCCGCCTCCTTCCCGACTATTTTGAACATCCGCGAGCCCGCCTTTTTCCCCGTTGTTTTGGCTTTCGTCCGCTGTCTGCCTTCTGGCTTTCTTCCGCCGTCTTTCCGCCCTCTGGTTCTCGGACCCTTGAAGCACGCATTAATGTTTATCATCCAAATGAGCTCCAAATATGAATATCAAGATCTTTTGATGATGCATGGATAGATCTAATAGGGAATTTTTAGGTTTGATTGACATTTTCCTTAACTCGTGTATAAATGCACTTAGAACACTTCGTGTTTGCAGGAGTCAAGAAGCCTTCCGTAGGTCTATCGAAGAGGCCCATTGAGGGAGTTGTCCTACCCCTTTTTCTAGATGATGATGATTTCTAAGGAGCTTTCTGCCCGGATTAGGGGCCACCAATCCATTGATGCCAATCGTCGACGGACTCGTTTGATCAAAGGAAGAACGTTGCAAGCACATCAAGCAAAAGACAATTTTCAGGCAGTTTCTGCTATAGTGAAGAGGGAAATTAGCTAAATGACAAAATTGCTACATTGACTGTCACTAGATGACAAAATAGGGAAAAGACAAGTAATGTATTGTAAATTGCTGGATAATGAGGGGTAGGTGAAACCCTAATGTAAATCAAATCTGGGCCATTCGTTGCAAATTGATCCTAGCCATTCATTTGGGCTTTGGAAAACTATAAATAGGGGCTTGCCCCTCATTTGTAAGTGTTGGAGAATTGATGTAAAGACATTTTGCAGCAATAGAAAGCAGCATTGCATGATTTATGGGTGTTCCTTTTGAGTTTTCTCTTTATGTATGCATGGTTCACCTTCCATATTAGTTTTAATGTTAGTTTCTTGAATGGGAGTGGTGATGGTGTTTGTTGTTTTAGTATTTGATGGATTTCCAGCTCATGCTTTTTGTGGTTCATTGATGATGAGTCACTTTGCAAAGCTAGTTTGAGCTCATTACTTCATTGCTGCAACTTAGTTCAATTACATGTGCATGATGTGCATGTGCACTTTGAAAATCTGTAGTTCTTAGAAGATTGCACTGGTTTGGTGCAACTGTAGGTTTCTCTTGGCCAAGCAAAACCCAGTTTAGGAAGCCTATCTACTTTAGCAGCCACCATTGTTACTGTTCATTCGTAGCTTAGGATTAGAATAGCTTTCTTAACCCTTCTCCTTTTGTTGTTTTTTTTAATCCTTAGTTAGAGTAGGATCCAAAGCATCACCATGAAGCTAAATCAGATGAATTTGATGAGTTTCAACTTGCTGTTTTGAGTGGACAGCCACTGTTCATTCACTTTCAGCACTTTGAAACTACATTTGCAAACCCAACTTCCATGCTTTGTAACTCATCCGTAAGACCGCCTTGTGATTCAAGAAAATCACATCAAACAACTGAGATATTCCAAGCAATGTCAAGAGTTGACATTAGAGACCTTGGGATAGTGTTCTGCAATCTGATTGTGGAAGATTGTCTTTCAAGAGAGGTAGTGCACCTACGCATTTCCTATGTTGAAAAGTGCATAAAAACACCATCAACACTATTGATTATAGATTACAAACTCAAGAAGACAACAACGACATAGAAAATAAAGATAAAAACTTACCTAAAGCAATGTATGATAATTCTATACCATTGTCGCAACATAAACAACAACATTCCATGGACATTGTCATTCAATCTCCCATTCTGATAAATCTAGATGATGACATTGACATTTGAAAGATTGATGAACAAGTGCATGATGATTTGAATAGATTGTTTTCTTCTTCTATGAGCTTAAATCAAATATCCCCTAAAAATAATGTTGAATATGATGATTCCCCTAGTTTAGAACTTGCTCTTGTCCCTTTGGCTAGGTTTCTGCCTTCCATTTATACTAATCAAGATTGGGATACATATGACCTACTTTATGTTGAATCATGTGTTCCTTACTAGTTGATTACTTTTTCATGTTTATTGAGGTGATATCTTGTGTGTAATGTGATTGATTGTGTAATTTTTCATTTGATGTATCTCTCTCTCTTTTGTGTATTCCTCTATATGTATACTTCATTCTTCTATATGTTCTAATCATTTCATTTATCTTTTGTTTTCCTTTTTGGGATGACACAAGGAAATAAGAAATTTAGGTCTCTTCCATGTTGACCCAAAAGCCTTTTCTATTATCTTTTCCATTTATCTTGTGTTTTCCTTTTAGGGATGAAGTAAGGTGTTGAGACATTCAGGTCTCTTCCATGTTCAACCGAAAATATTTTTCTTTGTCTTCACTCTCTTTATGTCATTCTTCCAATTCTATGAGTATTTGGGGAATGATGACAATTCCATAATCTTAAACAACTTTGTAGCAAAGACATACTAACCCCAAAACAACATTGGAGGAAAGACATACTTACACAAAATCCATACATCCCTTCTGTATTTGTGCCTAGGGGAAACACTTCCTTCCTATTTCATGGAATAACTTATTTTGGAAACATATGACTTGGAATAGGGTTTTTCGACATGTCTTGGGATAAAACAATGGCTACTTTAAAGCAATTACTCACAGTAATGGTGTAGCAACTACTTTAAAGTGGGGGAATACATCGATGATATATTTTGGCATATTTCATGTTGTGATTTTCTTTTTTGTGTGACATGTAATTTTCTTGGTGGTGTCATTGGGTTTTATGTCCTCAAAGAGTGTGATATTTCTAAGCATGCGTCCCCTTTTGTGGTATGACGTTTGCAAGGCACCCCATTAGTGGTGATTTGATATCCTTGACTTTTCCTCTCTTGGAGACATTAGGCACAATGTTCCCTAAGAAGAAGACCTTTCATGAACAAAGCAAAATCCACTTTAAGAAAAAATTACATACTTGACAATTAAAGCATTTACAAAAGCATTACATTATGTTTCCTTATCGAATTTTTTAGGAGGTTAACTTTAGTATGGTATGAGAGGCTAATATGATTCTCTCATTTGCCACCTTATTTGGATAACTCACATAGTGGACAGATTATGGTTCAACTACCCCAGAGTGAGCATACACATGATTGGGACAACTCACCTAGTGGACAAACTAAGTTTCCACTACCACAAAGTGAGGAGCATATGTTACAAACAAATAGCCCCATTCCAAATTGTGTTGGAATGGTTATTATTGATTCTTCTATTTTTAATTAACTTTCTTCACCTTTGATAGGGTATGATTGTGTATATTTTTTATTCTTGCATAGTTAAGTGTCTTGGATATCTACTTTAGTGTGAGTTTGACGTGGGGTCATCCTCTCACTAAACTCGAGGAAAAGTGTAGTAATGGAAAAAGTACCCCTTTTCCTTAATTAATTTAAGAATAATTATCATTGAATTGAATGATATTTTCCTATGTCTAATGTTGTAATGGGTTGCACACATTTAGATTGATCTTGGGCCCATTTTAATAAAATTTACTTAATTTGTACCTTATTTATGGTGTTGTAACACACTTTCACACTTATCTAGGTTCTCATTAATAAATTGTGGTAGCCCCTTCAAGTCAAATTTAAGCCTTATTTGTGACACCTTTCAAGGATCTACCTCAACACCCAACATTTAAATTTCATAACATTTAATTGGGAAAAATCAAGGTCTTAGAAATTTTTTCTGGGGCCCATTTTCCCTAGGTTACGAATGGGTCCTCCCTCTATAGTACCTCCCTTTCTTTGCAAAATTCACATGGTTTTTTTATGTTCTTTCACCCCCTAAAGGCACGGTCCTAAAAACTTGTGTCAGGACCCATTCACCCTAGGTGGTGAATGGGTACTCCCTTAATAAGGACCTCCTTTTTGAATTTTATTCTAGTGGGATTTTAATAACATTCATTTCCATTTTTTGTGTTAATATCTTGATTTACTAAAGATAAGGGGTTAATTCACATTGTTTCTCCTAGCAAGTTTATGAGAAATCCTAGAAATTTTAAGAGAGAATTATAGAGCACTTCAAATAATTTCAAAGACATTTAAAGGTAGATTATCAAGATTTTATTGCAGTAATTCAAGATCATTTCATCATGACAAAGGCATAGTGAATTCATGCATGTTGTTGAGATAAGATTGTCAATGTAGCATTGTTTCACATCTATTCAAGGATCAAGATCTACATTCTTCATGGCCACTTGATGTTACTTTGCACATTTTATATTTCAATATAACATCCAAGGTATCATCAATTACATATTTCATGTTTCATGCTTCAATAATTTCTTTATTTCATCATTTGGTTTAATTAGCTATAAGGGGTTTGGCTTAGGAAAAGACCTATTCATGAACAATCAACAAGTTTTTCCTTCCTCTTGAATATGTATTTGTAGATTTACAGGTTGAAGATCAAGTAGAGAAGAATTTTGAAGCAAGATTACAAAAATTTTCAAGTTGCAAAGTTGGCCTTCAAAGTGCAATAACAAAGAATTGAAGCTATTTAATTTATTATAGGTTTTCGAGAGTTGACAACTGGGAATTTGAGAGTGTAGACATCAAGAAAAATAACCTAGATCTTGGTTTTAGAAAACCTAACATGGACCCATTGACCACTAAAGGTGAATGAGTCCTTTGTGCCCTAAAATAGGTTTCTTGTAGAAAGGTACACATCATTTTAATCTTCTTATAGTTTCTATAATAGTTATGGTTAGTTTCTAATTTTTATTTGCAGTATATCATAGACATAAATCACACTATATTAGGTGGAAAAGTATAGTGGTTTATCACCTTGATCAATTCAGTTTGGTAAACCCTATTTTACACCTAATCAACCCCCACTTTAAAGAAATTTCTAAATATCATCCTATCATAAATTAGTTTAAAGAAGCAAATTATCAATGCTAAACAATAAAGAAGACATGAGATATTATTTAGAAAGACCTATGCCAAGTCATATGTTTCTAAATGAAGCTATCTCATGAAATAGGGGTTGTCCCCAAAATGAAATCTTAAATAGATAAGGGATCTATAGGTTTGGGGGTCAATATGTATTTGCTACATGATATTATAGAGCTCAAAAACTTCATCATTACACAAATAATCATAAAATTTGAGGAATGACACATAGAGAGAAAAAAATGGATTTTGGGTCAACATGGAAGAGACCTAAATTTCTCATCGCCTTGCATCATCCCCAAAAGGAAAACACAAGAAAATGAAAGATAAAATGTTTACGAAATATAGAAGAATGTAGTTAAAAATAGAGGGATGGACATGGAGAGATCTCAATCAGAACAATACAAGGGATCACATTATGTACATCCAATCACATTGAGAACATGAAAACAAAACAAAAGACTAGTATGACACATAGTAGGTTACCTGCATCGCAATCTTGATTAGTATATATGTGAAAGGTGGATAGCTAGCCAAAGGGACAACATCAAGTGCCAAAATAGGACAAGGTTATCTAACCCCTTTCCCCAACTAAGTGCAAGACAAGGATGAGTCAAGATGAGTGATGAGAATGAGCTCCTTGCAATGCAAAGGATGATTTGTAATGAATGTAGAACATGCAATAGTGCATATGCTATGATCCTACAACTATTACATGCCAAGAAGAAAAGTTTATATAACTTAGTCAATTTTGATTCTTAGGAGGTTCAAATTTCTTTAATAATTTTTATAAACCATGAAAATTATTATTGTGGTGTCCAAAAACTCTATGGTAAGCACAATATGGATCATTTTGATTACTTTTCTGTTTTATTAGATTTTCGCATTTAGGTGGTGAAACAAAGAGAAATGGGTGGTTAGGCTAAATTGATTGTAGAATGGGGTTCACCACATTTAAAATGTCCTATTTCTATTCATTCATTCAAGGAAATGAGATCAAAATAATGAAGTGACTATCAACCCTTAGGTAAGCCAAATAAATGTATGAATCAACAAATTTTCTATCTATGCAAGGAAAAGGGTATGAACTAAATTTCGCTTTAGGGAGAAATTTTAAGAGCATCAAAAAAACTCTAAAATTTAATATATAAACTTAAAATAAAAAATATTAATCAAATTTGACATAAAAAATAATCAAAAGGTGAATGGAGGTTTTCCTTGGTCAAAACCCAATTTGGTAATTAAGCCTTATAATCTGACAATGAAATATGAAGGGATGAAATAATGAAACATGAAGAAATGAAAAAAATAAACCTTGGATAACAAATCTTCAAACTAGCATGAAGTGGACTCAATGGATGTAGATCTTGATCATAAAACTTAATGTGAAACAATTCCTTTGGGTGATCCCACAAAGGTGGTTTACAATTTATGGGAGATTATGATTTTAGCTAAAATCACATATTTTTAGAAAATATAGTGATTTAATCCATACTAATTTCCATTTAAATCATTCAAATTGAAGAGGTTTTGATCAAACTACCTTAGATAAAAACCCCTTGGATAGAACCCCGCTAGTTTTAAATAATACCTATAATAGAGTCTCCTTTACACCTCACAAAATACTGATAAAAAACCACTTTTGATTTACCTTTTGGGGAATAAAAATAATTCATTTTAAATTTTATTTTGTAGGTATGTAGTCCTTATTATAAGCTTCCCGAAAAGTATAATTTTAAAGAATTTTAACTTTATTATTATATTTACTTTTTATTTCTTGTGAATGTGGGATTTTCATTGAAAATCAAGCTCTTTGTTCTGCACATGTAGAAAAATAGAATATTATCAAAAAAATATTGAAAAAAATGACTGGAGCATATATTGAAGTCCTTGATCCACCCAAAAAATAATAATTGAATTTTGATACATACAAAAAAGGTTATGTATTATATAGTTCATCTATATATAAATTGTAATTGGTTTAAATTCAAAATTTGATTAAGGAAAAAATATTCAATAAAACACTATGAAACCAATTGGAACGATTGTATATCATAGTTATAAATCTGAATTCTAAAAAATTATAATTTTACCCTTTATGAAAAGAAAGTTAAGTGTTATATGGTGAGTGTCACTCCTTAAAAATGGTGTTTACTGAAAAAAAACTAGTTTTTGAAGGTGATTGAAATAGAAGTGCAATCCAATTCTATAAATTATGAAAAAAATATATTTAGAATCTACAAACAAAATTTCACAACTAACTATTTTGCATCATCTTCAAATTCCTCATGGTTTAGCTGCTATAGGTGCTCGAAAGTGAAGATTGAGTTAGAAAAAATTAGTTCAGTGTTCAGTTTGGCCAAAAATTGTAAACTAGTATTGTGGGATCACCCCTTTGATATGCTTGATTATATCTTGAATACTACATCACCATATTAGCTCAAACAACATGCATGAGGCAATACATCTTTGACATGATGAAATGAATCTTGATTGCTACAATAATCTTTAATAATCTACCATTAGAAGCCTTGAAAATTCCTTGAAAATGATCTTGAAGTACTCTATCAATGCTCACTTGAAAATCCTTAGCTTGCTTGAAAACTTCTATTGAAATTCTAGGTGAAACATAATGTAATATCCTCTTATTTGTATATATCTTAAGATTAATTACCAAAATTCAAATATCACAAGCTAACATTGAATAAGGGATTTGAAACCACTAAAATATAGCCAAAAGCATATTTCAAAAAGGGGTCCTAGGACACTTACTTAGAACACACATTGTTGAAGGTTAAATATTATGTTAAATTATGGAGCTAGGTCTAAGTGACGACCCTTTCATGGTCCTATGGTGAATGGTTCCTAGGTCACTTACCTAGGACACACATCTCCAAAGCCAAGTTTTGTGAAATGAAATTTATGAATGTCAGGTTTTATGCCTTGAAAATTACATTTAATTAGGCTTGGATTTGAATCAAAGGGGCCAATTAAGGAAAATTAACCTCAATTAATTATTAAATCCCTATATTAGTGTGAAAGTGTAAAGGTACACCTTACAACAACAAAAACAAGGCACAATTAAGTCCTAAATTTACTGTGAATATGAAAAGCATATTACAACACTAAATTAAGGTATAATTGAGCTCATTTTATTATTAACTATTCCAAAATTAAGTGTGGAGAGGGGATACTTTTTCCTACACTATAAGTGGTAATTTAATTAATCCTAAATGTAAAAGAGTGTAAAAGTCATTCTTAGTCTTGGATATCTTTAATAGGTCGTGTAAGGATTCAAGAGGATCATGCTTCTCTTGTTGATGAAATTTGTAATGCTCATGCATTTTTGGCATCATCTTCTTTGGTTTGATAATTATTTGGTCATCAATCACAATTCTTCTAACATCAAGGGCTTTCCTTTATAAGAAGGGGATCCATTAGGGTTAAAATATTTATCAATGATTGTCTCCTGTTTTAGCAAAACATTTTCACCAATGGAAGGGGTATTCAAAGATGATAAATAGGATCCTCATGGAATTAAATGTTTAGTTCTTCTAAGACCACAACATTTTAATCACAAGGAAGAAGAGTGTTGGGAGAAGATGATGAGCCCAAAATATGCTCATAATTTGGGTATCATGGTGTACTTTTAATACCCTTACTTTTGTTGTTCATGGTTGTTTAACTCTTTAGAAACCTTTTATTGGGGGATGTCCTGTAGCAATACACTTTTATATTCCTGAAGCCTATCATGTTGATATGTCTATATTTATTACCCTATTTGACTTCCCAAATGACAGGTATAACGCATGTAGTTTTTGAATAATGAAGTAAATTTGATATGTGATTAATAAATGAATATCGTGTAGTTGCCATGCATGTTTCCTTTCACTTTTGTTGCCTTGTGTTTCACAGGTTGTTGAAGAAAGTATGAACGAGTCAAGCACAGCTGATCTCAGCCTTGCAGTAAATTCCATTTCCTGCACGACTTCGAAGAAGTTATTCTGGCGAAGACTCTTTGACCGAAATTGTTGGGAAGGAATTTAAGTGTCAATTAATTTGGAAAGAGTGGAATGTTGAATTCTCTCTGAACCGTGTTGAGTGGATAAGTTCATTTATTTAGTTTGTTCCTCGATTCTAAGATACATTTACATCCACGTCTTTCTCTGTTAGGGCTAGTTAACTAGTTGTTTTCCTGATTTAAATAAGTGTTTCTCCTACATGAGTGAGCAAGCATAACGAGATAGAAAGGATATCATGTAAAAGTTAGTATGATAATAAAAAGTAAAGTTTGTATGATAAGAGATAGAGTTTTTTGTTAGTTTTCATATGAACAGAACAATGTACACCATTATGAGTTTATGAATAAAATTTGATGAAGTTCTGAGTTCAATACTAGCATAATTAGTTGATGCTTGCTAAGGGGGCCCACTTAGTAAGTATCTGTAGTTAGTTAGTTAGTTGTTCATTTTCTATTGATCATAAGTTAGATTTCATTTTTGAAGTTTCTGTGCAAACACAGTCTTATATTGTTCCTGCAGCATCGGGAATCCATCCCTGTATCTGTTCCTGCAACATAAGGCCAGTTCATAGTTTGTTTCTCAGTCGTAGCTATTATAATTTATGCTTTGGTTAAATTATGGTTGAGTTAAGAGAACTTTGCATTACCTTCCTATAACGTAGGTAGAATTATTTCCAAGTATTTATTTTTGATAGGTTGTGACTGAAATTGGTTCTTAGTGCACATACAATGCCACTCCATTTCAAGTATATGTTCCCTAGTTTGACAAGTAAATGAATGACCATGAAAAGATACTAGTTGCCTGCTGGAATGTCCAATTCCCAGGATAGGTTTTGTCATGATAACAATCTAGCTTATAATCTATTTGAGGAAGAAGGTGACCAAGATATCAATCCATTCGCTGAAAACCTATTTGTTGAATTGCCATTTGACCCAGCTGACGAAGAACCCGAGGAAAATCCATTTGCTCTGATACTCCATCAAGAAAATATGGCACGAAATCCACCTAACCAGCCTCCTGCTTTTGAGTTTTCCATCATTGCTCAGCAAGACATTGATAACCTTAAAAATATTCCTTCCTCATTACTCCCCAAGTTCTATGGACTAGTTACAGAGCACCTAGACACTTTCTTGTTCGAGTTTGACATCCTCTGTCGCAATTATGATTACACTTCAGATGCTCACAAGCTGAAGTTGTTTCCTTCTACTTTGAAGGAAGGAGCTCTTAGATGGTTCATGAGTCTGGGAAGGGATGTTGTCGATAGTTGGGGAATCATGCAAACAAATTTTTTTGAGAAATACAAGGAATATTGTACAAGTGGTAGTAAGGGAGATGATATATTCAGAACTCAACAAAAGGAGGATGAAAGCCTGGAAGACTATATCTCAAGATTCTTGTTTTCCCTGAAAAAGAATTCAGACCATACTCTCAATGAAGAATCTCAGAAACTACTTTTTCTAAGGGGAATCAGTGATACATGTATAGATGCCCTGGACCTGATGGGAGGAGGTGATATAACCCAACTGCCTTGGAATGATATCAAGAAGATATATCTCAACTACTCTCAAGCAATTGTTAAGAAGGGTAGAGGTCATCAAGCCACAGTGGGAAAATCTTCTATTAGTGGAGTTTCATGGATGAAGATCACAAATTTGTTGTCTGATTTCAAGTAGGATATCATAAAAAACATGGCTACATAGTTGGATACTATGCAAGCTTGGAAGAAAGATGAGGAAGTTGAAGCAATCTTGGCTGAGTTCTGTCCACATTGCAGATAAAAGAAACGTGACTCTAGATGCAAGATGGTGGCTAACCTGGATGCTAAGCAGCTACCTACTGACTTTAAGGTGGTAGAAAGTGATGATGACCAAGTATTCTTTGTCGCACAAAGGCGAACATGGGCTCAAAGACAAGGTATGCCTCCAGATCCTTTGAATTTTGGTAATCCTTATTCTAATTACAATAACTAGTGGCAACTTACATATGGCCCATTACAACCTTGGAATACTTCTCAACCTCACTGGACTAGCTATCAGAATCCTCAATGGAAATCTCCTCAAGGAGGTTGGCAACAGCCACAAGGACAATGGAATCCACCCCCAGGTAACTTGCAGCAGAACCCTCAATGGAGAAGTCCACAGTAATGGCAGAACCAATCCTCTACCTCCTTGCAGCCGCAACGATAGGTCCTCATGCCACCTCCTGTAGTACCTGTAGCAAATACTGGCCCTCCAAAAAAAATGCCTATGCCTACTCAACCATTTCCAAATCCTTATAATAAGCAGCAACAACAACAACCTATGTATTCTACAGACGTCAATCAGTATCCAGCTTATGCCCTGAATATTCTTGATATCCATCTCCGATCTGGAACCACACTTCCTGCTCCATAGCCGCCTGTAATTACAAAGATTTCAGACTCTTCCTCTGAACAACCAACTGATTATACATAACATATACCTGTATCAAATATTATCTCTAAGGAGCCTATCTTGTAGCATTAGACCAAACTACCTTTTCCTCAGAGATTGCAAATTACTACATCAAATTCTATGGAAGAGCCTACCTTTGATATTTTGGATTAGTTGAAGAATGTACACATTCAAATACCCCTTTTTCAAGCCATTTAGGAGGTCTGTTTGAAGAAACTAGGAATAAAGAAAAAGGATCTCCAAACTATCCATATTTTAAGATAGTTGGCAAATATTATGTTAGGGAAGGTAGTCATTCCAAAATATATTGACCCTGGGAGTCCTGTGGTACAAATAAATATTAATGGAAAAATAGTAAAGACTGTTTTGATTGACCTTGGTGCAACAATCAATGTAATGACCAAGAATATAGTGGAGCATTTGAATATTGTAAACATTAGGTCTACACCTACCATCCTACAGCTTGTTGATAATTCTACAATAAAACCTGATGGAATGGTAGAAGATGTTATTGTCATCCTTGAGTCTTGGGAATACCCAGTAGATTTTACCATATTATCCACTAAGGCCACTTTGGGAGGATATCCTATCATCCTAGGAAGACCATGGTTAGCCACAACTGATACTTTTATAGGATGTCGTTCTAGAGACATGACAATTTCTGATGGTCAGTCAAGAAATAAATTGGCTTTATACCCTCCTGCTCAGCCTCAGCCAAATTTGTCTCAACCAATTTGGCTAGATTTAGGAGAGGAAACTGAAGAAGTCAATTCATTGGCTCAGCTAATGATGCTACAAACTAATTCATTTTCTCAGCTTCAGAGTGAGGATGATCGACTTTTCAATATTTTAGAGTCCAATCCTAGTCTGAGTTGTCCATCTGCTATAGATAGCGATCTTCAGCCATGTTTCCTACAGCAACTAAATTCTGAGAATCTGTCACCTGAATCTCCTGCCATTTATCAAAATTTCCTTCCATATGAAATATAGACACCACCATTATCAGCAACCTCCATGAATGATCTTATCAAACAAGTAGAAGTGTCTCCAGGCCGTTATCTGAATATCAATAATAAGATGCCTCAATCTCAACAAGCTGCCCTAGTCATAATGTTGCAAGAACAACACAAAATTTTTGCATGGGACTATGGGGATATGAAGGGAATAGATCCTCAACTTTGTACTCATAGGATCTATATTAAGGAAGATTGTTTACCTGTCAGAAAGCCTCAAAGAAGGATAAATCTGACACTTAGGGAAATAGTTAAAACAAAGCTTCAAAAATTGCTTAATGCTGGTTTTATCTACCCCATTTCAGACAATCAATGGGTATCTCCATTGGTGATTGTTCCTAAAAAAGGTGGAAAATGGAGAGTTTGTGTAGACTACAGGGAGCTGAACACAACAACTAAAAAGGATCATTTTCCATTGCCATTTGTTGACCAAGTATTAGACTCATTGTCTGGGAAAAAGTATTTCTCCTTTTTGGATGGATATAGTGGCTATAATCAAATAAGAATCACCCCTGAAGATCAAGATAAAACAATTTTTACAAGTCCATGGGGCACTTTTTCCTATTTTGTTTTACCTTTTGGACTGTGTAATACACCTGCAACATTTCAAAGGGCAGTCATCAGTATTTTTGCTGACATTTCTGATAATTCTATGGAAATCTACATGGATGACTTCACTACCTATGGAGTTACTTATGAAGAAGCATTAGCCAATTTGGAAAAAGTGTTGAAAAGATGTCAAGAACAAAATTTGTCTTTGAATAGTGAGAAGTTTTTTATGATGATGCAAGAGGGAATTGTTTTAGGCCATCATATCTCTCAAGAAGGAATTCAGGTTGATCCTGCAAAAATAGAAGTTATTCTAACTTTTCCAACACCTAAAAAACAAAAGGATGTTAGAAGCTTCCTACGACATGCTGAATATTATAGAAGATTCATCAAAGATTTCAGCCAGATAGCTAGTCCACTTTATGCCTTATTGACTAAGGATTCTAAATTTAGTTGGATTGAAGCTTGTGACAAGTCTTTCCTGTAGCTTAAGAACCTACTTACTCAGACACCTGTTCTTCAAGGACTGAAGTGGAGTTTTCCTTTCCATATACACACAGACGCTTCTGATTATGCAATAGGGGCAGTTTTAGGACAAAAGGAGAATTCTATTGAGCATGCTATATATTTTATTAGCAAAAACTTGCAAGGTCCTGAATTAAATTATACCGTCACAGAAAAAGAATTGTTAGCAGTTGTGTATGCTTTAAATAAGTTTTGACACTATGTCATTGGTTACCAAGTATTTGTTCATACAAACCATGTAGCAATAAGGTACCTCATGAATAAGCTCGCCATATCTGGCAGATTAGCAAGATGGCTCCTATTGTTGCAGGAATTTGATATCACAATCATTGATAAACCAGGATGGGCTAATGTAGTGGCTGATTTCTTATCAAGGCTTGAAACGACTACACCTGGCACACTAGAGTTGATTGATGATAGATTTCCTGATGAACATCTATTTTTCATTGCTGCTCGCACCCCATGGTATGCAGATATTGCAAATTACTTGGCACTCAACTAGATTCCAGCCCATTTTTCCCTAAAAGAAAAACAATTGCTGGTGGAGAAAAGTTTTAACTTTTCATGGATTACAGATTGTTTATTCTACACAGGACCTGACCAAGTCATGAGAAGATGTGTAAGGGAAGATGAAACCTGTGACATACTACATGCTTATCATGATGAGCCATGTAGTGGACACTTTGCAGCCAAAAGAACATCTATGAAGGTACTTACTACTGGATACTATTGGCCTACACTACACAGAGATGTTGCAACCTATACCAGGAAATGTGATAGATGTCAACGCATGGGAAGACCAACAAGGTTTGATGAAATTCCCCTGTATCCTCAAGTGGTAGTCAATCCCTTTGATAAGTGGGGAATGGATTTTATTGGACCCATTGATCCTCCATCCAATGAGAAATCATATATTTTAGTTTGTACTGATTATGTAACCAAATGGGTGGAAGTGAAAGCAATGACTCATGCCTGTGACAACAAGGTTGCTGAATTCCTGTATGAGCAGATCTTTACTCGATTTGGAGTCCCAAGGGAACTTGTCATAGATCAAGGAGATCAATTTACATCTAATTTAATCAATGCACTAATGAATGATTACAAGATATGACACAAGAAGTCTAGCCCCTATCACCCTCAAGCCAATGGACAGGTAGAACTTACCAACAGAGAAATTGAGGTGATACTTACAAAGACAGTTCAACTACACAAGAAAGATTGGAGCATTCAACTTCCTGAAGCCGTCTGGGCCTATAGGACAATGTGGAAGACAACTACAAGGTTTACTCCTTTTGAATGAATCTATGGAAAGACTGCCATGTTGCCAATAGAATTTGAGCACAAGACTTTGAAGACTACTTTAAAGCTTAATCTTAACATTTCCAAAGCCCAAAAGGAACGACTCCTATAACTGAATGCACTAGACGAAATCAAAAAAGTAGCCTTGCAGCATACTAAAATCATATAGCAGCAAAGGAAAAAGTGGCATGACCGGCATATCAAAACTAAGCAATTCTCTACCAGTGATTGGGCGCTGCTCTATGACTCGAGGTATAAAGGAAATCAAGGTAAACTCACCACCCGATGGCTTGGACCATATGAAATTGAGAATGTATTTGATAATGGTTCCGTTCAATTAGTCACAATTGATCCTGTTCGATTCAAGCTACTAGTTAATGGACACTGTCTTCGGTTGTATTGTAAGCTAGTCTCAAAAGAAGAATTTATGCAACAGTTTGTTCAGGATCCTGCCACTAATCTTCCTATAGCAAAAGGCTTTAGCCTTTCTCCTATAGCTTCACCATAATCTTACAATGCATGCTCATAATAAAGGAAACCCTTTTTCTTCGTTCCCACTCATGGCCACATCTCACTTCTTTATCTTCCATCCCATCCATCCATTCCATCCATACATCTCATCCGTCCATGTCACCCATCCACCTTATTCATCCACACCACCCTTAATTATGATTTCATTCCCAACTATCATTTCATGTTGAATTCGTCATCTTTCTCAGCACGTACACACATTTATTGAAAGGTCTGTGATATCTTTTGTTGTCGCATCATTGATTTATTTCATTTTATTCATTTACTACTATGTCTATATCAGTCATTATTGTCTGATCTCCACCTATTTTTTAGTACATGTGTGGACACATGTCATATTTTAAGTAGGGCGTGGGATAATCCATTTCACTTACGCTGCTATCACAACTGTTCAGATATTTTTCTTTATTATTTTCTTGTATTTTCCAAATATGACTGCATGTTTCATCCTAAATCACAATTAAAACTGCTTGTTTAAGTAGTTGTAACAATCATTACATGCAAATATCTTTTGAGTTCATTCCTGGAAAAGAAGAGAAAGTGACGGCAAGGCAGAAAAAATAGAGAAGAAAAGTAAAAAGTTTTCTTTGGATTTTTAGAAAAGATTTTAAGTTTCAGCTGAGACAATTGTTAATATGGGTGGTCAACTGGTAAGACATGAGCCTATAGCTCATGAGATATTGACACAGAATCCTCAAACAGTTCAAGCATTCAACCTCTATGGTTGGTTGAACTACTTTTTGAGGTTAGATACTTTCAATGAGGAAGCCACATGCGAACTTTTAAGAACCCTTTCTGAAGGAGAGGCTATAGTATGGGGTTTAACAGTAGTTGTAACTAAGGAATGAATTGCAAAGGTAACCAGGCTTCCAGCTATAGGAGAGAATTTTTCTTCAGATGTTGTTTCTGCTAGGGCAGAATTTACAGTACCAACTGATGGACCCTTGGAGGTCTCTAAGCAAGGATGCAAGCGAGTGTCGTTGCCTCCCCCATATCTAGAATATGATGCTTTTATAATCAGGTACTTAACATGTGAAGGTCATTTTTCTTACCTACATTCCTACCTTTTTAAATTGCTAAGTCATATGAGGCATGGGTTAGCTGTTAATGTCCCAAACTTTTTTTAAAAATTTCTAGAACAATGTGCCCATGAAACCCAGAAGGGGAAGGATAACTCTATTGCCCACCATGTCCTTATAAAACTATTGATTAAATGCTCTTTGAGGGATGTGTCACCTCTTTCCTGGAAAGAATTTGTTGCCCAAAAGAGTCTGCAACTTCCACAACCCCCTAGGGAACTTGCTCCACGGCCTAAGAAAAAGAAAGAGAAAATAACATCTACTAGTAGGAAAGCAGGGCAAGGGTCATCTGCTCCCGCAGCACCTAGTCCTGCAGCCTTCACACCAGAGTCCTCTACCCGGATGCAAACTAGGTCTTCCAGTAGGAGAGAAAAAGGAAAAACAAAAGTAGGGAAAGAGCCATCTGGGGTGGAAAAAACCCCAGAATCTAACCCTCATCCTCAGAAAAGGAAACACTCTACTCCTACAGCAATTTCTCCTACGGCAACGCCTATTGCCACCATAAGTTCACCATCATCTTTCGATAAGGCAGAGCCCTCTAGGAAATTCAGAAAGAGGAAAGCTATGAGAGAACCTCCGACAACTGCAACATTTCCATGAATAGTTTCAACAAGAAAACAATGTAAAGTCTCCCTTGCTTCACCTCAACCTAAAGTTATCATAATTTCAAAGGAATTTGTAGGTTCTTAACATGAAGTCTCTTCAGATGTATCTGAGAATGCTGCACAGAGTCCATTTGTTATTCCTAAAGAAGAAGAAAATTGAGACAAGGGAAGTTGAGCATAATGAAAGGGGGGTACCAAGTCTAGATGACATGGCTGTTGCGGCTATGCAGATTTCAGAGGAAGCACAGTCTTCTCCACTACAGCAACAGGAATTCATCCTGCAGCAAGATGAAGAACAACCTGAACAATTGGAAGTGGCCAATGAAGCTTCATTACCCCCTGAAACTTATCAAGCCATGGTTGTCTACAAAAAGACATTTTTGATTTAATTCTTGGAATATCTTAGAAACACATGGAGACCAGTCACATTACAGACCTTGAGTTTCCGCCACCTAGCCAAGACTGAAATGCAACAAAGTCTTTGGGAGGAAGAAAAGAAGAAACTGAAAAGAGACATTGAAAGGAAGAAATAGGAAATTCAGGAGTTAAAGGAGAAAATGGATGAAATGATGACAATAATTGGTCAAATCATGGAATGTACACCACCGCCCAGAGTTTATGCTATGTGTCTTAAGGAACAATTTTTATGGTTCCAGTTAATGAAAATTTCTAGGAATCTAGATCCTGTTATTCACACTGCTAAAGAATTCTATGATGCATACCAAGTGGCTCCTAATTGGCTAAGGAATTCTTTGTGCGAATTTTATTTACATGGCTTTATAATTCCCTTTGAAACAGAGTAGAATCCACTTCTGTACATTGGTGACATTCATTTAAGATCACTCATGTCTTGGGTAGCAAACGAAGCTAATTATGGCAGGCAATTGGAAGCATATGAAGAAGCTAAAAGGGATGAGCCTATTCCATTACGCTCTGAGAGTTCAGACCCCTATACAATATTGAAAACCTGGCTTACTATGCCATATGTCCATAATAATAATACAGTCAGGATGAAGATATTCAATCTCAGAAAATAGGTGTATGATGAGTTTCAAGAACATACATACTCATTTTTGAAGCTGTCATACTCTAGAATTGAGAAGAGATGAGAGAGATTGACTGTTGGGTTAAGAAGGTCTGAGCCTCACAGTCCCCTAAATTTTACGGCAGCCCTCAAAAGATCAAATAGATACATATAGTTGGGCCTTCAAAAGAGGTTTGAATTGTGGTTGCCCTTGACATTTAGACCTCCTGTGCTGATGTGGCCTCTTTATCCCTACCGAGCTATAAATATTAATGAAGATACAGAAGCTCATAGGTATGAAAGGTGGTAGAGTTTCAAAGGTTTTTATTACAAATTCAGAACTTCATTTCAGGGTCATGCGTCAACCACTGATTTCAGAGAGACCACTAGAAAGTTTAATGTTGGAGGACCAACATTAGGTTAAGTAGGGGGCAAAATGATGAGCCAAAAATATGCTCATAATTTGGGTATTATGGTGTACTTTTAATACCCTTACTTTTGTTTTTCATGGTTGTTTAACTCTTTAGAAACCTTTTATTGGGGGATATCCTATAACAATACACTTTTATATTCCTGAAGCCTATCATGTTGATATGTCTATATTTATTACCCTGTTTGACTTCCCAAATGACTAGTATAACGCATGTAGTTTTTGAATAATGAAGTAAATTTGATATGTGATTGATAAATGAATATCGTGTGATTGATAAATGAATATCGTGTAGTTGTCATGCATGTTTCCTTTCGATTCCGTTGCCTTGTGTTTCATAGGTTGTTGAAGAAAGTATGAACAAGTCAAGCACAGCTGATCTCGGCCTTGCAGTAAAGTCCATTTCCTGCACGACTTCGAGGAAGTTTTTCTGGCGAAGACTCTTTGACCAAAATTGTTAGTCAATTAATTTGGAAAGAGAGGAATGTTGAATGCTCTCTGAACCATGTTGAGAAGATAAGTTCATTTATTTAGTTTGTTCCTCGATTCTAGGATACATTTACATCCACGTCTTTCTCTGTTAGGGTTAGTTAGTTAGTTGTTTTCCTGATTTAAATAAGTGTTCCTCCTACGCGAGTGAGCAAGCATAACGAGATAGAAATGATATCATGTAAAAGTTAGTATGATAATAAAAATTAGAGTATGTATGATAAGAGATAGAGTTTTTTGTTAGTTTTCATATGAACAGAACAATGTACACCATTATGAGTTTATGAATAAAATTTGATGAAGTTCTGAGTTCAATACTGGCATAATTAGTTGATGCTTGCTATGGGGGCCCACTTAGTAAGTATATGTAATTATTTAGTTAGTCGTTCATTTTCTGTTGATCATAAGTTAGATTTCATTCTTGAAGTTTCTGTGCAAACTCAGTCTTATATTGTTCCTGCAGCATTGGGAATCCATCCCTATGTCTGTTCCTGTGGCATAAGGCCAGTTCATAGTTTGTTTCTCAGTCGTAGCTGTTAATATTTCTGCTTTGGTTAAATTATGGTTGAGTTAAGAGAACTTTACATTACCTTCTTGTAACATAGGTAGAATTATTTCCAAGTATTTATTTTCGATAGGTTGTGACTAAAACTGGTTCTTAGTGCACATACAGTGTCTCTCCATTTCAAGTATACATTCCCTAGTTTCAAAAGTAAATGAATGACCATGAAAAGATATTATTCGCCTGCTAGAATGTCCAATTCCCAGGATAGGTTTTGCCATGATTTTCATATCCTTTTGTGGGCGAGACCAGAAGAATCTTTATGATTTTCAAGATTATCAAGAGTTGTGTTTTCTTGCATTAAAACATCCTTAAACTAATTAATAGGTCACTAAAATTAATGTGAATATGTAGATATACATATTATAACATTAACCATTTTAATAAGGAGGTCCCAAACAAGTGATAACATGTAAAGGGACAATGTTTTTGTCACTACACCTTCTTAAAAATTTAGCTTCCACATCATCACATTCATATCCATCTGAATCTTTAACTTTTTTTATATTTTCTAGCCTTGAAAATAGTCTCCACTTTTAGACCATTTTTCATACTAGTTTTTCTTATTTCAAATTTAGTTAGTGTTTCATACAACTAATCTCTAGTTTAAGTATTAGAATTTGTAACTTCCTCAATAGTAGAAACCTTTTCACCATAAGAATTAGGGATTTTAATAATTTTCTTTGTCACTTTAGGTTATTTGACTTTTGCACCAAGACCTCTCATTGCACTCACAAGTTCATCAGTGCTCTATATGTAACTTGTAATTGTCTCTTAAAATTCAACATCTTAGCTTGTTTAACCTTTTTATGTCCTTCACAAATAATTTCTAGCTTTTCCCAAACTTCTTTAAATATTTTTAGATCCATAACTTTCACTAATTCAATATTTGATAGACTAGTCAAAAGAACAAACCTTTCTTTACTATTTTTTTCATAGGACTTGATCTCATCAGTTGTCCTAGGTCCATTTGTAGTTATGGTGTGTGTATTTTTCATTATCTATGTAGTATCATATCCAAGGTAAATCAAATAGCCTTCCATCTTCACCTTGTAGAATGCATAGTCTATGCCATCAAACATAGGGATCTCCTCCTTGTTCGAAATCCTATATCTACCTCAAGCGGCCATGTTTTTCTCCAAGGAACCTTGCTTTGATCTAATTAAAATATCAAAATCTTCAATAGTGATCAGATCTGCATGAATTAATTAAACCCTTACTCCATTATAATGTCTGAACATAAAATGTAGATAGCATAAACTTAAACAACAATAGCATACACAAGAGAACACTATATATACATGGAAAATCTAATGAGGGTAAAAACACAGTGAGTATTAGCTCATAATACAAGTAATTGCAAAACTAGTACAAAGGACCATTTCCAGAATAGGAAACACACTTTTCAAAAGGGCTCATAACTAGAATAGGATGAAGAAAGAAAAAGATAGATTGCCACATAGATAGGAATATGTCAATGCAACAAGAAGTCCACCACAATATCTTCAACACCTTCATGACTTTGTATAAATAATTGTAGACACCTTCTGCTCATGAAATCTAGTAATATAACATTTTAAAGCTTGCTTTGCTCTGCTCAAATTTGTACTAGAACATTCAACTTTATTCTATTAGTAAAATTAAGTTTTAACATAGGGATAATTAGTTTTTCCCATAAGGTAGCTTTTCACTCTTTTTTTTCACGTTAAAAATCCTATACATTATGTAATTTATTATCTCATCTCATCTCATCTTAATAATTTAAAAATCCTGGCATTTTCTCTGAAACATTTTTTCATTGGCTGAGCATAAAAATTTGGGTGCTTTTCCTAAAGTCTTCCCCTAAATATTTATTTAGGGTTTCCCTCTTTTTTGCCATTTCCTTCTTGGGCATGAAAAGGTTAATTTTTTTTTAACTTGGTTGCAAAATATTATCTCACATTCGTGGTGTGATGTAGTTTCTTTCTATTTCTATAGTCTCTTACTCCCTTCCTTATAGTGAGAAAAGGCTCATGTGGCCATGAAGATGTCTCTCATTTGTGGTGATTGGTGTTGTTATTCTCTCTTGAATTTTCTTGGTGTCAACATGGAGATTAGGCAATGGATTGAATCAGTTTTTACACTAAATTAGGTTTAATTCTTTTTTCAAAGTTTTTTTTACTTGTGAAAGCACTATCTTTGAATTGTTTTGTAAAATTCAGTTATAATTTTTTCTTTGGAGAAAAGGAACTTTAAGCAATGGAGTGATTTTATTCTCACTCATCTTAGTGAGCTTAATCTGTTGCCATATTTATATAATGAAGTTCTTGTTCCAAGCACATGTAGTAGGTATATGATTTGGAAATAATTTAGGGCTCAAATCTTTGGAGTTATTTTTGAGCATATAAATGATGAAGATATTTTTGAATCATTTTTCCATTTTGAGTTCCCTTATGCTTCTTGGACTTACATTCGAGAATCATATGGAGATCTTGATACTCCACCAACTCTCAATGATCCTCTTCCCAATACTTGTGTGTCTCTTTGTTCCTTAGAGAACATAAACCATGCTTGTGATCCTTTGGAGGTTTATAAGACTTTAGATGAGGTTGTGGTTGCTTTAGAGGTTCCTAATTATTTTTTAGAGATAGTTGATCCACCTTCATTACGTACTTCCATCATTCCCGAGCAACAAGATTATCATTGTCTTCTTGATTGGGATTCATATTTGTCAAAAATTGGTTCATTGTTCATGGAGTCTCACATTTAAGAATTGGAAGACACATTTGAAGCATTAATTTTCCTATTTCATGATACTTTTGGTAAAATTGTTGTCACTCCATCTTTCTTTGATGAATGTTCAAAATAGATTTCCAATGGCACCTTGTTTGTCATCTTCTATTGTGATTGGGCATGTTCTTGATTGGTTTGTGGCATTGTCTTCTAAGATCTTGGTGACACATGAGTAGATTTCAGAGACATTTTCATTCTAAATTTGGATTTCACTTGCTAATTCCTATCCAAAATGGGAGGCATACCTGCATTTTTACATGTTTTTGTTTCTTCCAAAAGGGAGACAAGTTTGTTGATATTATATCATGTTTGGTCTTCAGGAACTTACCATTTTGTAAGTGATTACACATTGTGCATGGGATATATATTCTATATCCTTCTCTCTTATTGGGGGGTCATTGATTGTATATACATTTTGTACGTAGTCCTTGTGGTTTTTATTCAGTCCTCCATCCATGCATCTTTTTTTTCTTTTCTCTCTTTTGGAGAGGGGTTTTTTCCCACATGTTTTTTCTGCTTTTCTCTAGTTGTGAGAGATATATTTCTACATTATAAATGGTTACTTAACATTTTTTTGTATTCGGGACCCATAAGCATCCTCATTTTGTATAATAATTCTCCCTAAGTTTTCACTTTTAAGGGGACATGTTAGTGTAATTTGGTTTTAACATAACGATAATTAGTTTTTCACTATAAGCTATTTTTTCACTTGTTTATTTTTTCATGGCTTTACAAATCTTGTACATTATGTAATTTATTATCTCATCTCATCTAAATAATTTCATCTCTAGTGAAATAACCTTGTGTTGCTTCTCTCATATGTGAATATCTATTTGAAAGTTGTGATACTGGGCTTGGTGGTTGACACCAACGTATTCCATACACACACATGCCTCATCTCTTATCAAATCACCTTGCATTTATACTATCATCAACTAGAAAAACATCTCCAAGTCAACAACACACTCCTTTACACTTTACAAATTCAAAATAGGTCAACACTAAGCATTCTTGAGGTGGATAGGAATGAAAGTGGACCAATACAAAACTTAAATGGTACACAAAATAACTCTCATACACCACATTATTCCTTCATATATATTTAAACATCTTCAAATGTAGTGTAAACACTAGGTCAATCGTTACCCATGCAAACACCATTAAAATTTGAAGTAAAAACTTCCTCAAATTCAAAGACAACTTGAAAACCACACAACACGCTTCTATGAATTTTAGAGTAATTCAAAAACCACATGAGATCCAAAAACTTCTTCACACTAATTCACACCTTCACAATGTAGAAGCTCAGTACACTCAAACTACACTGCCAAACACTGTAACTTCAAAAGCCATCTTCTAGAGTAGTAAACCATGAATCCTCTTGACATAAGAAATAAATAAACACCACCAAATTTCCTTTAGAATTTGAAGTCCTGATGCACAACTGCAGAGAAATATGGAGAAAAAAGATTTCTCCCAAACACCTTTGTAAACAACACTGCAAATCTAGTTCACACTGGTGAACATATATTTCTTTGCACATCGATCTAGATGCCAAAATTTTGGATGTAACATCTTTGAACACCTCTAATCAACATATTCAGGCCACACATGGAGATATTCATCCCAAGAGAAATGTAGAGTATAATGAAAAAACTTTTGCAACATTGAGCACCACTGTAACACCTTGTTTCCTCTTTTTATCAATTTTCTTAATAGCCATGACATCTTTATCAGTATCAAAACCACAAATAGAATCTTATCAAAACAACACTAGAGGTTAACACTAGTAACTTAGCAGATGACAACATAATGCAACTAATCAAAGCATAATGAAACTAATCAAAGGAACACTCTCTCTCAACCACTACACAATTGATATCAATTACAATACAAGCTTGTTGAAATCAATGACAAACCTTCATACTTTCAACATTCATTATAAATACTTCCTTTTCAAGAGGATGAAAGTATAACCCTTATAAATTGAGGGATGTATAGGAAAAGAAGGATTTGTAAATTTTGCACCCCAAAGGAAAATAATAGAATAGTAAAATCCTTAAAATAATAAAAAGAATTCATTTCTTGGAGTTCTAAAGAGGGTATGTGTAGGATCATCATGGAAAAAATAGGCCCTATAAGTGGCAAAAATTAGAGTTATCATAATTTTTGAATAAGTTATCTATATTATTTCAAAAATATACAAGAATAGAATATATAGAAAATTGAATTTAGTTTCTAAACTACTAGGTTTATTTAAAAAATCTATTTGTTGAAAATTTGAAATTTCAATGCAATAGTATAAATTTCAGTGAAAAAAAGTAAGTCTTTCTCGACCACCCTAATCGCAATAAAATGATAATATTTTTTTTATAAGATTTTAGATATAAGTAAAGACTCATGTCTCTCGATGTGATGCATTTTATTTTGTAATTTTTTTCCATGTAAATAATTAATTATGAATTTTTATTACAAATTTTAAAAAATATAAAAAGTTATATGTCGATCACGTTAACTTGGTGAAAACTTCATGAAATTCAATTTTTATTTTTCTAATCTTATAGTATGTGAAGCATAGAATGTGACACATGTTTTAGATTCAAAAAATGTGATATCATTTTAAAGCTATATATATTTTTCAATCAATCTATCAATAAGGATTTTAGTCATAATTCAAATAGAAAATGAATAATAATTATTTATTAATTCCAAAGTAAAGAATAATTTATATTGGTGGAAAATTGAGAATCTCCTTTAAAAACCCTTTTTGTTTCATCAATTTTTGGTAAAAAAAAAGTGGTTAATACCCATCATATCACCATTTTTTAGCCCATCATGATCCTACACATACCCAAGAATTGAAGACTTATGATACTTCTATAATTATGCATACTATCCACTTAAATGTAGGGAAAAAACCTTTTAGACAAACCACAAAGGCAACATCTAGTGAATTTTTTATTGGATCCCTTGATGCAAGAAAAAGGTTTCAAAAATTGTTTAGTGCTAAGATCATATATCTGATACAACATTCAACCTAGGTAGCCAGTCTAGTACCAATCAAAAAGAAGAATGGAGAAACCATACTGTGTATCAATTTTAGAAACCTCAATCGAGTATCAAAAAATAATAACTACCCACTGCCATTATAAGATGGTGTACTTAAAATAGTCAATGGGTCACATGTATGATATCATTTTTGGATGGATAATCAAGCTAAAACAAATTAATGGTTAAACTAAGATAGAATAAAGACTTATTTCACCATACAATGGGAAACATTTGCATATATGAGGATATCTTTTGGTCTTATCAATGTAGGAGAAACTTTCACATGAACTATGAATATTACATTTAAGGGATTTATTGGGAGGTGTATCATCATCTACATGGATGACCTTAAAAATATTCTGAAGAAAAGGAGATGAAAATATAGGAGATATACATAAAATATTTTAGATATTCAAACAATTAGGTATTACCTTAAATTCTAAGAAATTTATTTTTAGGGTGATTGAAGGGAAGACTCTAGGCCTTATAATTTTAGAAATAGGTATCTCAATTGACCTAGAAAGGATACAATTTATTTTAAAATTATTTTTTACCAATTCAAATAAGTTTAAATCATTCTTTGGAAAGATCAATTTCATAAGAAATTTTATCAATAGTATTTTAGAGATCCTATAGCCCTTAAATGATATGTTGAAAAATAATTCCAAAATTGAGTGGACCTTGGAAGCTAAGAAGGATTTTCAGCATATCAAAGATGCCATCACCAATACTCCTATGTTTTCTACTCCTAACAATATTAAACCATTTAATAGTTATACATTTTCTTTGAAAAAAATTGTGTTGAGGCTTTGACTCAAAAGGGAGAAGATGGTTCTAAAAACCATATAGCTTCCATGATCTTACGATTAAAAAATACATAGATCATGTACACAAATTTGGATAAAAATATAGCTGAAAGAAGGAGAAATCGATGATTGTCCTCTAAGATTCTAACATTGAGTATAGCCCATGAAGTTGGTTAGTGAAGCACTATAAATCTGCAAATGAACCATCTCAAAAAACTTATTAGTGGGGTTAGTTTACACATGCAAATCTATGAATACCTCTATGGAATAACATGTCAATGTTCAAGAAATGCAACAATAAAAAGGATCAAAAAGACATTCAAAAACATGACATATACCTATTCCATATTGGATTGGTGTCAAATCTACCAATTACCCTTTCCCAATCCTTGCTAAAACTGAAATGATAAAATGCAATGGTGAAGAGAAAAATTAGTTCTCAATTTAAGAGAGTAACTTTGCATGAGAGTGTAGATGTTTTAATGAAGAATTAGCCCTTTATTTATAGATTTTCAAATTGGACGAGAGCTCAAAATAGAGCAATGTGGGATAATGAATGGACCAATGAGATGAGGCCACTTGTCAACTTGTCATAGGTTGAGGAATGTGCAAGTTTTGGCCAATGTTCCCAAGAGAGGGAGATTCAAATTTGAAATTGTGAATTAAATGCTGAGGGGACATGAAAGAGACAATTTATTGCAATGTTGGAAGGGACAAGTCAAATTTTCTTCATATTCAAACTTGAGGGAAAATGATGATTTTATAAATGAATTAAAATGATTTATTGGTGCAAGTGTTAAAAGCTAGAGGATGTGATGGGTGGTTAGGTTAGGTTTATCAGGATTAGATTAGCTTAGATGATGATTAGTTGATTTTGACCCTTTTGACTTAAATATTTTGATTTATTTAAATCAAGAGGGAGAAATATGACTTGGATTTTAATTAAATAAAGTTTGGTTTATTTAATGAAAAGGTTGATTATAAATTTAATTTATTTAATTTTAAATTAATGACCTTAGGAGATTGAATTTAATGAGTTTAATTTTACTAATGAATGGATGAAGGTGAAATTGATTAATTTAATGAGTAGATGAATGTGAACCTAGTTTACTTGATGAATGGACCTAATTAAATGCATGATGCTAATTTTCCATGTCTACATTTTTCCTCTCTTTGAAGCAATGTACTTGTTGCGTTGGTTCAAAGAATAAACTTTCCGTGATCAAAGTTGAAAATTTTTATGATTTTTTCGGATGCCCTTGAGGAAAGAAGTACACTAGTACGTTGCCCCCTCAGGAGATTGAGCAAAAAGATTCTATTTGAATGTCAATCTCATGATAAAGAGGTTCAAAATGGATGGTTATGGATGATGAATCAAATGAGATGGTTTTAAGATGCTTAGAATAACAAATCTATATTACCTTAAACAACTTAAATGATGATATGATGTGATGATGGCTGAGATGGATGATGTGATATGCCATGATTATGCAATGGATTTTTTTATCCAAATAAGTGATTTATGAGATGCTTAGACTAACAGATTTATATTATGATGATGAACATGCATGTGGGATGACATGTAGAATACTGATGGTTTGTGGATGCAAGATGGATGCAGTATTGATGATGATTAACTATTCATGATGCGATGTTAGTGTAGAAAAGAAGAAATTAGATGATGACAAGAGGATCCAAGAAGAAAAATTTATGAGATATAATGATGAAAAATGGTGATGAAAAATGGATGGTTTGCTTATCAAGTGATTGGGATTTTAAAAGGGTCACTTAATTTATGTTTGATAACACGTGTAAGTACGATGCATCAAGGTATAAAGGAATAGGATGGCATTGTACTTAGTGTGGTGGACTTTGACTTGACAAATAGATAGGAGTATTCCTGTTCACACCTGACATACATAAACCTTGCTAGGATGCACTTTAGAAGTTTCCAACATCTCAGACCAAAACACTGAAAGGTATGACCAATCAATCCAATATTCAAAAAGCTATCCAAAAAATCCTCTATACATATCTAATAGAGCAAGTATTCACCAAGGTTATTTTACAAGAACATCCAACAAGCATAGCAGACAAAAGGATAATGGTCGTTGCCCCATTCCGATCTCTCTAAATCCTTTGTGCGGATACCATAAAGAGGTCCTTGGACTGAGCACAATAAGATAAGTCAAAAGACAAAGATAAAGCACACAAATAATTTGACGTTCTTCAATACCGCTAACCAAAAGGCAATGTGTTTTTGATGATAAAAACTGAAACTATTGTCAAAAGATAATGTCAATTGTAGGAAGGATGCATCCTAGGACATGTTAGTGGATAACGGCACGTCATGTCATTTATCCAAAGTGTTCTTTCTGATAAATAATTCCCATTGTAGGAAGGATATTGTAGATGGTGAAATCTGCATTTTTCTCAAAACAAACAGCACACATTAGTATGTTAGTTTAAAACAAAGAAAATACAACATCCATATGAAATGATACAACAATGCTTTCAAATGCAAACAATGATAAAAAACAAGCTAAATAAGCATATGAAGAACATGAAGTAAATTATCTTATATTGGATTGGTGCTTCTATGGAAAGAAGCCCTTTCCCAATCCTTGATCAAGCTAAGCTAAATGATGAAATTGCTATGAATCTGATATGAAGATGGTGTGGACAAAATTAGCTCCCTATTGAAGAGATTAACCTTGTATCAGATTGTGGATGATTTTCTTGAGGATGAAGCCTCTATTTAAAGATTTTCAAATGCTAAGAGTGTTGAAAATGGACCAATGTGGGACTAAGATTGGACAAATGAGAGGAAGACACTTGTCAAGTGGTGAGTGGTTGATGCATGTGCAAGATTTGGGAAGAGTTCCCATGAGAGGGAGAATTTAGTGCAAATTTTGCAGTAAATTTAGAGGGGACAAGAAAATAGGCAATAAATGCTATGTTGGAGGGACAAATCAACTTGTCATGTTGAGGTGAAAATGAGGGTTTTTAATAAAAT
>VDFB02141610.1:79996-113091 GCA_007258455.2 Sequoia sempervirens
ATGGCAACAAAGGGAATAACAATGATAAAGGGAAAGTCGCCCACTCAAATGTAAATCATGTGTACAAAACTATTGTTGCCTCCCTAGATGAATACTGCATAGTCATCACCATCAAAGGCACCCATGCCAATTGTGTAGTCACCACAAGAGGCAGAAAAGTCACCATCGTAGGATCATCCCAGCAAAACAAAGTCCCTACATCTAGATTTGCCCCTAATGGCTACAATTTCCTAGATCAACTCAAGAGAATGCCAGCGCAAATCTTCATCATGAAGTTGCTAAAAATATCATCTTCCCATAGGAAATTCCTTAAAGAAGCATTGGCCTCATCCACTGTCCCCACAGATCTCGATGCAGAACAATTGCAAGATATGGTCAGAAATATCATTACACCTAATCTTCTTACATTTTCTAACCAGGATTTCCCCGCTCAACCATCTCACAACCATCCACTTCACTTAGAAGTCATAGTACATAAGATAAAATTCAAAAGGATCTTGGTGGATGGAGGTGCGGGTTTGAATATATATTATCTCAACCTCATCAAAAAATTGAAAATCCCAGAGGATTCTATTGAAAAAGGAAAGGGTATCATAATAAGAGCATATGAAAATCAAGAATGAGTGTCCCAAGGCATGATCAAAATCCCTATTCACGTAGGGTCGGCTCTCATGGAAACCACTTGTCAGGTCCTGGACCTTGATTTACCATATAACATCCTTCTGGGATGTCCATGGATTCATACAATGAAGGCAGTAGCGTCAACTTTCCATCAATTTTTTAAATTCACACATGAGGAACAAGAAGTCACCATCCATAGAGATCTCGAACCTTTCTCCTATTACAAAAATCTTAAAACAAAGTATTACAAAATCCCCCAAGTACCAAAAAATGATGAGGGCCCATCCACACCGTATATTGATCCTGCCACTCTCGTATCCACTTCTATGATAGAGACACCCGCCACTCCTACCATTCCCATGATATCTGACATCAAGCTAATTATCCAAGATAACGGCTATGGAAACTACAAGCTCCCTAATAATTCCTTTGTGGTAGGAGAGTTACCACAATCTCCTAGATCATAGGGACGTCACAAATAAATGAAGCCTCCACATCATAAACAACTCCTAAAGATTATCCCAACTTTACAAGGTGGGGGGATCTTGGTCGAGAAGTTATTAAGGTAGATCCATCTCACATGCTATACCAAGATGAAAGACCAGCAGCTGAATTACCAATGGATGATAGAAGCAAAGGTCTACAAATGATGCTCACAATGGGCTATGACAGAAATCAAAGACTTGGGAGAAATCACAATGGGCTTATAATACCTATTATACTAGAGACACAAACAATAAAAAATCTCGGTCTTCGATGTAACCCTCCGAGTATAACCATACGTGGCTGAAGTCCTCTAGTTAGAACAGCTAATAATCCTCCTCAGCCAACCCCAGCAGAACCACACTTACCAGTGTCTACAAGTAGATTCATAGATAACTTTACATTTGATATAACCAACGTTTGTAGTAGTAGCGATGATCAGGATCCCACACCTAATTTACCTAGGCTATTCAAGGATACCACTCTTTGCATGATTATTACCCTATCCTTTGAAATAGACCATCACAATCCCAAAATACACCTAGTATATCCCAACTCATCGACTACGACCAACGAGGACCACCGGTTCTCGATACATTCAAAAATGATGAGGCGCTCTCAAAATTCATGGGATTGTGGGACACCATTCTAGATGGGGATCACAAAGTAGGGTTTATAATGGATTTGGACACACATGCCTATTATGGGGAAATGATTGAATCCCTCAGTCGCAAAAGTGAGAAATTAACAATAATATCCAACTCCTTGAGTGAAAACCACACTGTGGCAGTCTCTGACAAGAAAAAAGTAAAAAGAAAGGACACATACAATGGTGAAAACCTCTTTGAGGCACCTAAGGATGGGGGATTCAATCTTCCTTTAAGAGCTATTCATCAGGAAAAGTCAGCAGTCTTGGAAGAAAAATGTAATCTGATCAACCTAGGAACAAATGAGACCCCACATATCACATTCTACATGGAATCACTACTATCATAAGATTAAGAGCTCCTAGAAACATTCCTAAGGGAAAGACAGATAAACTTCACATGGAGTTATGCTGACATGCCAGGACTCGATCCAAAGACTGTGGTTCACCACTTAGCAGTGCATCCAGAAGCAAAGCTTGTCAGAAAAAAGTTTCAAAAAATGCACCCTCAAATCGCCCTACTAGTCAAAATGTAACTAAAAAAGCTATTCGATGTAGGATTCATCCGACCGATAGATTATATAGAATGGGTATCAAACTTGGTACCTATTTCAAAAATTGATGGAAATATCAGAATCAACACAGACTTCAGAGATTTGAATAAGGCATGTCCAAAAGATGACTTCCCACTTCCAAACATCGACATGATAGTAGACATGATAGCGGGATATGAGATGTTGTCACTAATGGACGGATTCTCAGGGTACAATCAGATCATGATAGCTAAATAGGACAAACATAAAATAACTTTCACTTGTCCATGGGGGACATACTGTTGGAACATGATGCCATTTGGCTTAAAGAACGAAAGAGCAACATATCAAAGGGCCATGACATTGATATTCCATGACATGATTCATAAGATAGTTGAAGACTATGTTGATGACATTCTAGCCAAGTCCAGAAAGATAAAAGATCACATAGCAACCCTTAGTGCCATCTTTGACAAGCTGGAGGAGTACAAGGTTAGATTAAACCCTAAGAAGTGTGTATTTAGCATACAATCAAGAAAATTGCTAGGATATATAGTATCAATGAGGGGTATCGAGGTGGATCCAGCAAAGGTAAAATCAATCCTCGAAATGGAAGCACCAAAGACATTAAAAAAATTGAGAGGCCTCTAAGGCAAACTCCAATCCATTCGTAGATTCATAGCATAGTTGACGGACAAACAAAAACCATATTCTCACCTACTCCACAAGGGAGTAGCATTCAAATGGGATACCAAGTGTGAAGAGGCATTCAACAAAATCAAAGAATATCTACTGATAGCACCAGTCTTAATGCCACCTATCCCAAGAAAACCATTGATTCTCTACGTATCAACAACAAAAACAACCCTTGGAGCTCTCTTAGCTCAACATGACGAAAATGGAACAAAAATGGCTATATATTACATTAGCAAGACAATGGTTGGCCATGAGATAAACTATTCATTCATCAAGAAAGCATGCCTCACAGTAGTGTTTGCATCACAAAAATTCAGACATTACATGTTGGCACATAAAATAAAACTCATCGCCAAAATTGATCCTCTCAAGTATCTACTATCAAAGGCAATTCCCACAAGAAGAATGGAAAAATGGGTGATGATATTGTCAGTTCATACAACATCGAATATGTGGAGAGGAAAGAAATTAAAGGCCAAGTCATTGCAAACCAACTGGCAGAAGCACCCCTCTATTCAGAGAACCCTCTCGTCTCAGAGTTTCCAGATGAATCCATTTTCAATCTCAAACTAGCTAACAACTATAAACTATACTTCGATGGCTCATACACACATCATGGATCAGGATCTAGTGTCTTCTTCATCACCCCACAAGGGGATTTCATACCAAGGTCATACAAACTAGTATTTCCCTACACCAATAACATTACAAAATATGAGGCTTTAACCATAGGTCTTAGAATAGAAGTGTAGCGGAACATCATGGCTCTCAAAGTGTACAGAGACTCCCAATTGATCATAAATCAAGTGAATGATGAATACCATAACAAGGATGAAAAGCTCACTCCATACAAGAAATTGGTAGAGACTCTCAAAAAATCCTTCATCGAAATTACATTTGAGCAGATACCTAGAGCCAACAACAGAGCAGCAGACACCATGGCAACAATGGGGTCCCTACTAGACATCCCCAACAATGTTCCAAAATATGAATTCCTGATAGACTAGCTTCTCATTCCTGCATTCGAGGTACCAGAATTAGAATTAGTGTGTGAAATCATTAGTCCCAGTGATCCTTGGTATCATGAAATTTATACATACCTTCGAATAGGAGTCATACCTATTGACCTACCTTCAAACCTAAAATGAACCTTTGTAAAAAGGCATCTAAATTTTTCATCCTAGGAGTTACCCTATATCATAGAAACATAGAAGGAACCCTACTATGTTGCCTAAATGTTGAGGAGGCATTAACCGCTCTGATTGAAGTTCACAATGGTATCTGTGGTTCGCACTCAAGTGGAATGACCATAGCTAATAAATTGCTAAGGATGGGGTATTATTGGCCCACAATGGAAAGAGAGGCACATGACTATGCCATAAGGTGTCTACAATATCAGCAACATGGGGACCTCATCCATGCTCTAGCTCAAGAGCTTCATCCTATCATCACACCATGGCACTTTCGCAATGGGGACTCGATCTCATTGGGAAAATTACACCCACCTCATCTAATGGCCACAAATTCATAATAATCGCAATAGAGTACTTTACTAAGTGGGTGGAAACCATACCCATAACGTATATAACTAGGAAGCAAATTTCAAAGTTCATTTTGAACTATCTCATATGCTTCTATGGTGTTCCGCAAACCATTATCTCAAATAATGGAACACCATTCAAAAATTAGGATGTCCAGGACTTTTGCAAGAAATTCAAAATCCAATATTGCTTCTCCACCCCATACTATCCCAAAGGAAATGGCCAAGCAAAAGCTACAAACAAGACCATTCTGAAAATCCTTAAGAAAACAGTCAATGATGTAGGTCATGACTGGCACCTACAGCTTAATCCCACCTTCTGGGCCTATCAAACCATTATCCACACACCCATCGGTGCCACCCCCTTCTCCTTGGTCTATGGATCAGAAGTCGTACTCCCCACTGAGATCAAGCTCTCATCACGGATGAAGAGTGTCGGCTATCAAGACTAAATGAGTTGGAGCTACTAGATGAGAAACGTATAGATTCTTTGAATCATTTGCAAGTCTATCATAATAGACTCAAACAGAGCTATAATAAGAAAATTAGAAGTAGGACTTTTCAAGTCAGAGAACTGGTATTGAAGGAGAATCAAAAGAATATCTCAAACCCAAGCAACAAAGGCAAGTTTGAACCCAATTGGTTGGGACCATTCATCATAACAACAAGTTACAAATCAGGGGCATTTCAGTTATCAACACCCGAAGGGGAACCTTTGCAAGAGCCCATGAATAGCTCTTATCTCAAAAAGTTTTATGCCTAAATCTTTCAACTATAGAACCAAAAAATCCAAAAAAAAAATTAGAAAATGTCGTGAAAAAATGGTTACTTTGACGAAAACCTGGAAAATAGGCATCTTGGTGACAACAAAAAAAAAATCAGAAAAATGATCAAAAATAGTAAAGAGAAAAAATCGTCCTCTAGCAAAAACCACTTTGGTGGCACTTTGGGCAAGTACCTTGGTGAAAACCTGGAAAACAGGCACCTTGTGTAAATAAGCACTTTCCATCTATCAAGATCTTTGCAACTTCCTCGACATCATCCATCAACTTTTCTTTCATCATCCATCGCATCCAAGTCTCCATCCATCACTCATCCACTCGCATTTGCACCATACCTTGGTTATGTTTTCGTATAATGATCCCTCCTAGTACTACTCGACCCATCCTCAAGGTTAGGTTGTCCATCCTTTATCGGAGTAGTCTATTGTATCACATTGGGGGCATGTTCTCATTGTATTGGATTCGTGTATATTCTTAAAGTCCTAAATTTCAAAAAATCCAAAAACATCAGAAAAAAATAAAAATTCCAAAAACATCAAAACATTCCAAAAAAGTTCAAAACATATAAAAATCCCAAACAGGTCAAAAAATCATCAAAATCCAAAAATAGAGTCATCTTGTCGAACTATGGGTCTCTGAGCTTGAACGTAGGCAAGGTTGATCTTTGATCAACCTCCAAGACACTTAGGTTAGTCCTATAGGAGTATGCCATAATAAACTGCCATCTCATCATGTATATCATCATCTGTAAATCAGTCAAGGCATCAATCGAACTACGTGGTCTCTGCATGTATAACGTAGGCAAGGCTAATTTGTTGATCAGCCCCTGAGGCCCCTAGGATAGGTCTTTAGGTCAGTATCTTGGTCAAAATCTCAGAAAACCCAAAAAACATTAGAAATTCAAAAAATTCAAAACATTTGAAAATTTGGAAAAATACCACAAATAGCCTCAAAACACCTCAAAAAGATCAAAAACATCCAAATATTTGAAAAAAAAATCCATCCATCTCATCGCACTTGCACCTGCAATCACACCATCCATAATAAATTGATCATCATCCTTAATCTTTGGTTAAATAGTTAAAAACAAGTCTATTAGCTTAAAAGTAAAACTCAAAAACATCAAGTCTCAAGTTTAAGTCAGTACGTAAGCAAGTTGGTCAATTCTTTGTGTCGATAATCCATCATCCAATCAATCCCATATCAATCATCTAATAACATCATGTCCTAGGATGTATCTATAGACATGCAAAATTAGTATTATGCATTCATCAAGTAAATCAGGCTTCACATGCATCCGCTTATTCAGTTAATTAGGTTCACCTTCATCCATTCATCTGGTAATCTCATTAATCTCCTAAGGTCATTTATTTAAAATCAAATAAACATTATCATCAACCTTTTTAATCAAATAAATCAAACATCCATCATAATGCATTTCCATCCTTTCTGATTTAAATAAATCAAATATTTATCTCAAAAAGGTCAAACTCACCTAATCATCATTAAACTAACATAATCATCATTTATTTAATCTAAGCATGATTAAATGCTAATCTCACCCACTTGCATCCTCTAGATATCTCCACTTGCACAAATTAATCAATAAATTGATTTATTAAAAAAACCCTCATTTTCACTCAACATGACAAGTTGATTTGTCCCTCCAACATAGCATTTATTGCTCATTTTCTTGTCCCCCTCTCTAAATTTATTGCAAAATTTGAATTCAAATTCTCCCTCTCATGGGCACTCTTCCCAAATCTTGCACATGCATCAACCACTCACCACTTGACAAGTGTCTTCCTCTCATTTGTCCAATCTTAGTCCCACATTGGTTCATTTTCAACACTCTTAGCATTTGAAAATCTTTAAATAGAGGCTTCATCCTCAAGCAAATCCTCCACAATCTGATACAAGGTTAATCTCTTCAATATGGAGCTAATTTTGTCCACACCATCTTCATATCACATTCATAGCAATTTCATCATTTAGCTTAGCTTGATCAAGGATTGGGAAAGGGCTTCTTTCCATAGAAGCACCAATCCAATATGAGATAATTTACTTCATGTTCTTCATATGCTTATTTAGCTTCTTTTTATCATTGTTTGCATTTGAAAGCATTGTTGTATCATTTCATATGGATGTTGTATTTTCTTTGTTTTAAACTAACATTCTAATGTGTGTTGTTTTTTTTGAGCAAAATGCAGATTTCACCATCTACATATTGGAATGAGTATGATGTGAAGGAAAGTCTACATTTTTTTTTATTGAGCTTACTCAATCTGAAGACAATGCAATTAAAAACCCATGTCATTCACTTCGATGAAGGTTCATTCAAGACAAATTATTTAATACTTACCTTGGCACCCATAGAGAACACATTTATGCAGAATATTAAAATTCAACATTTGTGATTGTTCGGTTTACACAATAGTAACAATGGTGCAGTAGGTGACATATTGAAGATCATTCAATATCTTTATCCCCATTGTGAAATGCACTCCAAAACTCCTTGGAAAAGCTGTGGTACATCAGAATAGCACGATGATTTGCTAAGTTGTGGTACATTGGACAACAACGGAAAAAGGTTTCCTCATAAATAGCTAATTGATCTCTCTACAAGTCTTGGGCGCCCACTCGTGAATGAAAGGAAGGTAGTGCAATATTCTTTTTCCAGCATATCTTATTTCAATCTTCTTTGACAACTTTGTCACATCCAGAATAGTGCAACCAATAGGGGGAGGTTGTAGTTTTAAAATATTTAATGTGGTAACTGTTGGAGAGTGTTCTAATTGTTGAAAACAATTGAGTTTATCATTAATTTTTGAACTCTCAATTTTCAATAAGTTAAATCTACAAATTCATATCATTGCATTTGTTCTAAACAGTGCAATACTTTGTCTTTTGTTTTCATTGTAGGTTGAGTGGATCTAGGAGGGTGCAATCTGTGTTTATGTTTACCATTATTTGGATTAAACATTCTCCTTACAATCAAAAATTATGAATTGTTTTCCTGCTACTAAATCAGAGATTCGTTAGCATATATCTTATTTGTAATTGTTTTGAATGATTATAGGTTGACATCAATGATGGTTGCTCTCATGTAGGAATCAAATGACACGACTGATTTGAATTGGAAAGTGGGGACTTGAACTTGGAAAAAGAATTTCTTAATGCTTATTAGCTTGACGCATTCATTTCCTGATTTCATTTTCTGTTTTAGGACAACTTGGTTTTAGTTTTAGATTTAAAATCAATCACTATCTTGATCTTTTCAAAGTTGGATTAAAATTGAAAGCTGGAAACTGACTAGACATTGTTATTTAGGATAAAATTGAACAAAGCAACTTCAAACATTTCATTTTGGTGTTTTAAAATGAATTCATCATTACTTTGAGGCTTAAAATGAACAAGTGCTTTCATGTTTTTGTAATCTTTTTTGCAAGGTAATATCATCTAAAAGGTGTATGCACTTCTCTCGTGCTTCACGACGACCTTGAGAATCAAAAGCATTTTTGGTGATATTAAGTTGCATAAAATATTGCCTCCACACTTCATTTTGGGATTAAAATTGAACATCTTGTGCGACTGTGAGTAGAGCATCATCGCGTATATTCTCTCTCTTTGAGTCGTCAAAGATTGATCGAGTTACGGATTGTGTCTTTGCTCACTTTTGTTTATCCTAGAGGGCCTGCCTTGGGGAAAAAGTACTCAACCAAGGGAACGACTCAACCGGTAACACTCTAAAGCCAAGAGTATTTCTAGCCAGGATATAAATGTGCATATTGGAAGAAATGCCAATATCACACGGTTGATTCCGACAAGATGGATCCAAAAGGGGACTCTTGCCATATGGTTCAATCTCCATGAATGGAAAGTCCGAACTAGAACCCTTTTTTGTAGTGGCCTATTGATCCATTGAGCGATTTTATCGAAGTGGTGCATTGGAACTTAGATTCCAAGAAGTTACGTGCCATGTCCGATCTTGGTTGAAATATAGAGGTTAAGACTTCATTCTTAGCATACCTATATATTTCTTCCTTGGTTGCATGTAAAATCATCTCTTCTATGAAGGGCATGAGGCAAGCCCACCAAGAAAAATGTACCAATTGAGCTAGGATGTTACATTGCTTGTTTGAAAACACAGTGTGTTTATCAAAAACATTGGAAAACCAACATCCAACATCATCATCAAAAATTCAAACCCCTTACTTAGAGAAAATACCTTTGACAAAACCCAAGAACTATTGCTTACCCTAGGGATTATGTCCTTAGAGGTTTCTAAGTAATTGGGTTTACATCTTAATTTGCTCTTACAAAGGTCAACATTAGGCAACCCTTGTCCTGATTTCTTGGAACTTCCACATAGCACTTTGTGGGATGAAAAGAAGTTGTGACATTGGACATTCAGTTTGAAACATAATCAATTATTTGTTTTTGGTAAAAATAAGTCATTAAGAAAAGATTAAATCAATTGTACCCCACACATGTGCTTGGCATCTTTTGATCTTATGGTTTTCATGCAAAACATTGGTCTTTTTTATTTTGAATTACTCTTAGAGAAAAGCATGTTCTTCACTATCTTGGCCTAGTAAACAAGTCCTTCCTAGGTTCATTTAGGAGCAACTCAAACACTTCATCCATCCAAAAACTTGTCAAAATCCATCCCACCAAACAACTCTAGATATTTGGAAACATCATTCTAGACTTGGGTAAATCATCCTTAAATGAAAATCAATTCTTTAGTTAGGTGTGTGGGAATGCATCCTTTCTCATAAATTTAATTAAATCACTAAATCCTTTGAACAATTTCATCCTAAGATCACATCCAACATCTTAGGATTTACAAGTTCATCATCCAAATCATAGCAATCAAAATCAAACCCTAAGTCTAGCATTGATCCAAAGTTCTTAAACGTTCATCGCTCATATCATTTACACCTTTCATCATTCATCTCTTCATTAGTCCTAAGAACCTTAGAGGTCACTTTTGTAACAAGGTCAAAACACAAGGAGAACATGGAATACAAACTTGATCCATACATCTCAAGTAATCCAAATCAATTGAATTTTCAAAGCCTTACAATTCTGATTGATTATCAAAACTCACACTTATACAATCCATACATGGGACCATTACCTTCAACAAATGTCAATAGAACAACAAGTGTGAGTATTCCCAAATCAAATATTGGAACGCATTTCCCAATGGTAAATCCAATCCCAAACCTACAAGTCTATCAATCGAACAATCAATGCATGAACCTTGAAACGAACAATGTCATCCCAATAAATCCCTACATGCCAAAGGAGAACGTACCAAGTGCAAGTTTTCAAAACATGAGTCCAGAAAACTTTGGGATGGATACATTTGCAAATCATATGAATATTCCAAACATGAACAATGGTCAATTTCAACCTATAATGCCAAATCTGAGTGTCATCCCAAATCAGAACATTGTCCAAAATCAAACACAAGTGTACATCCCAAATCTGCTTGAAAAAAATCCAAAACAAGAGAATCAAATGCAAAATCAAGATCAAATTTCATTGGAGCAACTTGCTTCACATGCCAAAATAATTAAATTATTGAGCCAAGAGATATCTTCACTCCAAAATCAGTACACTCTTCCTTTGGTTGAACCATGTCATCAAAGTGTTGAGTTGTGTCCACAAATGCATCAAGAACAAAATCTCCAATGTCAAGAAGTTAGATATGAAGATCAACCACATCAAAAAATCCAACCCCCACATCTTGAAGATTAATCACCATGTCTCAAAAATCAATCACCACATCTTGAAGATCAATCACCACATCTCCAAAATCTATCACCACAAGGTCAACTTAAAGTGCAAATCTCACAAAGAAACAAGCGACAATACACAGCACTTGGGAGACCAATCAAATTAGTCTTGCAAGAATTGGTATAAGAAAATCTCATCAAGCTCCCCATCTATGGGAACTATCAAGAACCCTTAGTTAAACCACCAGGGTATAATGAGGAGCACCATTGTGATTATCACAAAACAAAGGGACACACAACATTAAGTTGTATTCGACTAAAAAATCTCATCCAAGACCTGATTGATCAAAAGATAATTGCTATTGGGGACAATGATAGCATTGTCAATCTCTCCACCATGACTATTGAGAACAAGGAGAAAGGTCAATCCATCACTGAGCACCTTGAAGATGTTTCCACCCCATCCAATGATCAAATCGCCATACATCAAGAGCCACTCTTTAGTGATCTATTTCAAGGAGTGTTAGGATTATTTGATCCTATTGACATAATACACGATCCATCGACCTATGATCATGTTGAAAATGTCTCTACATCACCTTATGAGCTAGAGGACATATCTCAAGAATTTATTCCAAAGCATGATCAAAATCTTTCACCAAGGTCTAGCAATGGTCCCTTCCAAGACATGTTGACATCCTTTGACTTCATGGCTACAAATACTGAAGGAATATTGAACTCGACACTTGAGGATATTAAACCACTTACCATGTCTAATGACGACATCCAAGAACCCTTTGTAAGCAATCCATCTTTTGAAACTGACCCATGTCAAGAACTTTATCCAAAGCATGTCGAAAGCAACTCTGAAACCATTCAAGATCAAGAATTTGTGTCTTCAAGATACTACAATAATCTAATGGACACTCTCATATCTATGAAAGTTGATCATATCCATCTAGCACATACCCCTCCATCTACCCATTAGATGATTTCTATGGATGGACACATAGATGATCTTCATCTAGAACAAAATTTTGTTACACACCAAGAGAAGATTATTAACTCCTACAGTCAAATTGAGTTATCAACATCAGGATCAGATATATCCTGAATTTAGACTGAGGACATAAGGTATGCAGATATCCAATATTATCCGCTCAAGGAAGAAAGTCAGACAAAATAGTATAATCCAGAGATAACAGAGTGGAAGATTGAAACAATGTCATTTATAGTGGTCATTCGTCAGAGCACACTTACTGAACAAAACATCTCAAAGCAAGAAGAATCAAAGCATGAAGGTACTACTTCCATAATACTGGGGGCAACTTCGTCTCAAGCAAACGTCAACATAGGGAGCATGAAGAGTCCTTATGATGAAGCTAGTGTCAATACTACAACCAACCACGTCATGAATCTTCATCCACCCATCACCCCATCCATGAATTAGGACCAACGTCAAAGGAAATATCTGAATCAAAGTACGAAGAACGTTATCAAATCAAAAGCAGCTGAGAAGCATAATGGAAAAATCAAATACATATGGATACAAAAGAATACAAAGAAAGATCATCCCTATCAAACTCCATCAGTCAAAGAAACTATGGGGCAAAATAAAAAGGGAAAAGTATCCATCAAAGATGTCCACAAAAGCAAAAATAGGCTTTTCAAGCGACATACAAAGTGTATCAAGCAGTTGGTCCTAATTCCATGCACACTTTCGTATCTACCCATCATTGCTCATCTTCCCAAGTTTGGAGAGTCAAAGATTCCAAGCTATCAACCAATCCATCTTTTATCCCCAAACACACCCCATCCATGCCTCCACGCATGATATCCAATTCTCAAATTGACCATGTATTGGAAATAACCCTTCATCATAAGGATTCAGAAGGCAATCTATCGCGATGTGCGCACAAAGACAAAGTCAACTTTTGTATCAATGAAGCAGATCAAGAATCCCAAAAGTTGCATTCAAGTGCACATATCTTAGCAAAGCAGCTCCTTCAAGTAGGATATTAATGGCACATTATGACAGGGGCATCTACATCAGAAACACCTCATGATTCAGCATGAGCTTAAAATCTTTCAAAAAAATCAAAAAAAGGATTGAAAACAGTAAAGATAAAAAATTGTCCTCTAGTGAAAACCACTACGATGGCACTTTGGGCAAGACCATGACAAAAACCTGGAAAACAGGTGTCATGAGTAGAATCGAGCATCTAGGTGTGCCAGTTCAAGTGAAAGCATCTCATCCCATCCATAATAAATTGAGCATTCCATCCATCTTATCCATAATAAATCCATCCATCCATAAACCATTGGTCCAATCTATTCGCATATATGTGCATCTATCATCCAAGTTATCTTGATCTTGATGAAAGTTTGGGGCACACTTTACAGTGGCTTATGGTAAACATCTTGACATGAGTCATTTTCATTGATCCTATCCTATTCAGCATTATTTGAGCCATGAAGCATTATCCAAATGAGAATTCCTTCATCCAAACACCTTATCCTATCACAAGATAATCCTTGAAAACCTTTGCGTGCATGCCATATCTATCCATCCATACACCTATCTGAGCATTCATCCATGACATTCCATACATTGCTAAACACTAGGGGTAGATATGTACATCTTGCTTCGAGAATAAATCTTGGTCTATGTCCTCTGACTTATGTGGTGATCCAAACATTGGAAAACATGAAACCAAATTGGTTAAAGTATTTGTGATCCAAAATCCAAATCACTAGCCCATGGCATATTTTGACGAGAAGACATTCCTTATCACACCTCACCTTTCATCAAACATCAATCCAAACAATCACTATCAATTGCATCTAATTCACACATCAAACGTCACATCAAATCATTCAAACAAATTTTGTTACAAATCAAGCTTCATCAATCATGATCAATCGAATCCAATCAACCCATCATCATTTCAGGATATCATTCCCAATCATTGTGTTGCTTAACACTATCCTTGCATTTTTGTGCATCCTCAAAAATGTTATCATCATCAATCCTAATCAATCAAATCCTTGCATTGTTGTGTATCCTCAACAATGTTATCATCATCATCATCAATCCATCGATCTGATCAATCAACCTTGGCTTGTTTTTTAGCAAAATCCCAAACAGAGCACTGATATTGTCATACATATCCTTATCCAAATCGTCAAAATCATGCGAAAATCCAAAAACATCAGAAAATTAGAAAATCCAAAAACATTAGAAAATCAAAAAATCCAAAAACATCCAAAACATCAAAAAATCCAAAAACAAGTCAAAAATTAGAAAAATATAAAAAAACATTGGAATTTGAACTCACGTTGTCTCAAAACTAGCGTGGAGGCAAGGCTAATCTTTGATTAGCCTAAGACATCAAATCCAAAACATTAGAAGAAACACCAAAATCCAAAACATTCATAAAATCTCAGAAAACCCCAAAAACATTGAAAAATCAAAAAATCAAAACATTTGAAAAATCTTGAAAGAAACCAAAAAATAGGCTCAAAACATTCCAAAAATATCAAAAACATCCAAATATTTGAAAAAATCCATCCATCGCATCTCGCTTTCACTCGAAATAATCAATCATCCATAATAAACTGATCATCACATTCATCCTTTGGCAACACAAATGGAAACAATCATAGCAGTCAGCAAAATCAATCTTCAATCATAAAATCAAAATTGTAACAACAAAAATTTAAAACAAAATCAAACTCTTGATCATTTTCAAACATGTCAGTCAACCTCATATCAATAGCCTATCAATCAACTTATCAACCTATCATCATCCTATAAAATGCATGTCCTAGGATATATCGTTCTGACAATGGGCATCATTTTGGATATCACTTTGGATTCTTATCCTATCAAAACAAATCCCTCTGGCTCAAGGTATGAAGAACATTGGCTTGTTTGCTTACTTGATCTTTTCTTTTGATTTATCTTATTGCGCTCATTCCAAGGACCTCTTGATGACATCCGAACGAAGGATTTAGAGAGATAGGAATGGGGCAACGATCATTATTATTTTGTCTGTTGTGCTTGTTGGACGCTCTTGTAATATAGCTTGGCGAATACTTGCTTTGTTAGGTACGCCCTAGTAAGGTTTCAGTATGTCAAGTGTGAATAAGAATACTCCTATCTGCTTGTTGAGACAAAGTCCATCACACTAGGTACAATGCCATCCTGGTTCTTTATACCTTGACGCATCATATCTATGTGTGTAATCAAAGATAAGGAAAGTAGCCCTTTTAAAAGTCCCAATTCTTGATAAGTGATGAATCATCATCATCATCATCATCATCATCATCATCATCATCATCATCATCATCTATCATCGTCATCATCTCTAAATAAAGTCTCGTCGGACCATGGACTTGTTGGATCCTCTTGTCATCATCTCACTTCCGCACTAACATCGCATCATAAATAGTCCATCATACATCCATCCATCGTGCATCCACAAAACTGTCAGCATACCACATATCATTTCATATCATACATAATAGGAAACATGGATCATCATCATAATATAGATCTGTTAGTCTAAGCATCTCATAAATCATCCATTACATAATCACAGCATATCACATCATATCACATCATCAATCTCATCCATCTCACATCATATCATCATTTAAGTTGTTTACGATAATATATATTTGTTATTCTAAGCATCTTAAAATCATCCCATTTGCATCATCATCCATAACCACCCATTTTGAACCTCTTTATCACGAGATCGACCCTCAAATCGAATCTTTTTGCTCGATCTCTTGAGGGGGCAATGTACCAGTGTACTTCTTTCCGCTGGGGCATTCGAAAAATCATAATTTTTTTAATTTTGATCACGGAAAGTTTATTCTTTGAACCAATTCAACAAGTACATTGCTTCAAAGAGGGGAAAAATGTAGACATGCAAAATTATCATTATGCATTCATCAAGTAAATCAGGCTTCACATGCATCCGCTTATTCAATTAATCAGGTTCAACTTCATCCATTCATTAGGTAATCTCATTAATCTCCTAAGGTCATTTATTTAAAATCAAATAAACATTATCATCAACCTTTTTTAATCAAATAAATCAAACATCCATCATAATGCATTTCCATCCTTTCTGATTTAAATAAATCAAATATTTATCTCAAAAGGGTCAAACTCACCTAATCATCATTAAACTAACATAATCATCATTTATTTAATCTAAGCATGATTAAATGCTAATCTCACCCACTTGCATCCTCTAGATATCTCCACTTGCACAAATAAATCAATAAATTTATTTATTAAAAAAACCCTCATTTTCACTCAACATGACAAGTTGATTTGTCCCTCCAACATAGCATTTATTGCTCATTTTCTTGTCCCCCTCTCTAAATTTACTACAAAATTTGAATTCAAATTCTCCCTCTCATGGGAACTCTTCCCAAATCTTGCACATGCATCAACCACTCACCACTTGACAAGTGTCTTCCTCTCATTTGTCCAATCTTAGTCCCACATTGGTCCATTTTCAACACTCTTAGCATTTGAAAATCTTTAAATAGAGGCTTCATCCTCAAGAAAATCATCCACAATCTGATACAAGGTTAATCTCTTCAATAGGGAGCTAATTTTGTCCACACCATCTTCATATCAGATTCATAGCAATTTCATCATTTAGCTTAGCTTGATCAAGGATTGGGAAAGGGCTTCTTTCCATAGAAGCACCAATCCAATATAAGATAATTTACTTCATGTTCTTCATATGCTTATTTAGCTTGTTTTTTATCATTGTTTGCATTTGAAAGCATTGTTGTATCATTTCATATGGATGTTGTATTTTCTTTGTTTTAAACTAACATACTAATGTGTGCTGTTTGTTTTGAGAAAAATGCAGATTTCACCATCTACAATATCCTTCCTACAATGGGAATTATTTATCAGAAAGAACACTTTGGATAAATGACATGACGTGCCGTTATCCACTAACATGTCCTAGGATGCATCCTTCCTACAATTGACATTATCTTTTGACAATAGTTTCAGTTTTTATCATCAAAAACACATTGCCTTTTGGTTAGCGGTATTGAAGAACGTCAAATTATTTGTGTGCTTTATCTTTGTCTTTTGACTTATCTTATTGTGCTCAGTCCAAGGACCTCTTTATGGTATCCGCACAAAGGATTTAGAGAGATCGGAATGGGGCAACGACCATTATCCTTTTGTCTGCTATGCTTGTTGGATGTTCTTGTAAAATAACCTTGGTGAATACTTGCTCTATTAGATATGTATAGAGGATTTTTTGGATAGCTTTTTGAATATTGGATTGATTGGTCATACCTTTCAGTGTTTTGGTCTGAGATGTTGGAAACTTCTAAAGTGCATCCTAGCAAGGTTTATGTATGTCAGGTGTGAACAGGAATACTCCTATCTATTTGTCAAGTCAAAGTCCACCACACTAAGTACAATGCCATCCTATTCCTTTATACCTTGATGCATCGTACTTACACGTGTTATCAAACATAAATTAAGTGACCCTTTTAAAATCCCAATCACTTGATAAGCAAACCATCCATTTTTCATCACCATTTTTCATCATTATATCTCATAAATTTTTCTTCTTGGATCCTCTTGTCATCATCTAATTTCTTCTTTTCTACACTAACATCGCATCATGAATAGTTAATCATCATCAATACTGCATCCATCTTGCATCCACAAACCATCAGTATTCTACATGTCATCCCACATGCATGTTCATCATCATAATATAAATCTGTTAGTCTAAGCATCTCATAAATCACTTATTTGGATAAAAAAATCCATTGCATAATCATGGCATATCACATCATCCATCTCAGCCATCATCACATCATATCATCATTTAAGTTGTTTAAGGTAATATAGATTTGTTATTCTAAGCATCTTAAAACCATCTCATTTGATTCATCATCCATAACCATCCATTTTGAACCTCTTTATCATGAGATTGACATTCAAATAGAATCTTTTTGCTCAATCTCCTGAGGGGGCAACGTACTAGTGTACTTCTTTCCTCAAGGGCATCCGAAAAAATCATAAAAATTTTCAACTTTGATCACGGAAAGTTTATTCTTTGAACCAACGCAACAAGTACATTGCTTCAAAGAGAGGAAAAATGTAGACATGGAAAATTAGCATCATGCATTTAATTAGGTCCATTCATCAAGTAAACTAGGTTCACATTCATCTACTCATTAAATTAATCAATTTCACCTTCATCCATTCATTAGTAAAATTAAACTCATTAAATTCAATCTCCTAAGGTCATTAATTTAAAATTAAATAAATTAAATTTATAATCAACCTTTTCATTAAATAAACCAAACTTTATTTAATTAAAATCCAAGTCATATTTCTCCCTCTTGATTTAAATAAATCAAAATATTTAAGTCAAAAGGGTCAAAATCAACTAATCATCATCTAAGCTAATCTAATCCTGATAAACCTAACCTAACCACCCATCACATCCTCTAGCTTTTAACACTTGCACCAATAAATCATTTTAATTCATTTATAAAATCATCATTTTCCCTCAAGTTTGAATATGAAGAAAATTTGACTTGTCCCTTCCAACATTGCAATAAATTGTCTCTTTCATGTCCCCTCAGCATTTAATTCACAATTTCAAATTTGAATCTCCCTCTCTTGGGAACATTGGCCAAAACTTGCACATTCCTCAACCTATGACAAGTTGACAAGTGGCCTCATCTCATTGGTCCATTCATTATCCCACATTGCTCTATTTTGAGCTCTCGTCCAATTTGAAAATCTATAAATAAAGGGCTAATTCTTCATTAAAACATCTACACTCTCATGCAAAGTTACTCTCTTAAATTGAGAACTAATTTTTCTCTTCACCATTGCATTTTATCATTTCAGTTTTAGCAAGGATTGGGAAAGGGTAATTGGTAGATTTGACACCAATCCAATATGGAATAGGTATATGTCATGTTTTTGAATGTCTTTTTGATCCTTTTTATTGTTGCATTTCTTGAACATTGACATGTTATTCCATAGAGGTATTCATAGATTTGCATGTGTAAACTAACCCCACTAATAAGTTTTTTGAGATGGTTCATTTGCAGATTTATAGTGCTTCACTAACCAACTTCATGGGCTATACTCAATGTTAGAATCTTAGAGGACAATCATCGATTTCTCCTTCTTTCAGCTATATTTTTATCCAAATTTGTGTACATGATCTATGTATTTTTTAATCGTAAGATCATGGAAGCTATATGGTTTTTAGAACCATCTTCTCCCTTTTGAGTCAAAGCCTCAACACAATTTTTTTCAAAGAAAATGTATAACTATTAAATGGTTTAATATTGTTAGGAGTAGAAAACATAGGAGTATTGGTGATGGCATCTTTGATATGCTGAAAATCCTTCTTAGCTTCCAAGGTCCACTCAATTTTGGAATTATTTTTCAACATATCATTTAAGGGCTATAGGATCTCTAAAATACTATTGATAAAATTTCTTATGAAATTGATCTTTCCAAAGAATGATTTAAACTTATTTGAATTGGTAAAAAATAATTTTAAAATAAATTGTATCCTTTCTAGGTCAATTGAGATACCTATTTCTAAAATTATAAGGCCTAGAGTCTTCCCTTCAATCACCCTAAAAATAAATTTCTTAGAATTTAAGGTAATACCTAATCGTTTGCATATCTGAAATATTTTATGTATATCTCCTATATTTTCATCTCCTTTTGTTCAGAATATTTTTAAGGTCGTCCATGTAGATGATGATACACCTCCCAATAAATCCCTTAAATGTAATTGTAGACGTCTAATTTTGATCACTTCCATATGATCAAACACGTCTCCCTGTTCATCCGGTTGCTCATCCCCTTTGTCAATATTAATTAAACCAGGTGTTTAATTAATACCCTGCATCTTGCACAAAGGTCCTAAAGTATTCAATTTAATACTTTTCCCTGCTCTCTAGAATTACTTTTGTTTGAGATGAAACTTTTGGGATGGTGCATCTCGGCAGGTTGGTGTGATCTGTTTTGTTGGCATGGCCTAACAACCTGGTGGCGGTTTGTGAATGTCATTTGAATTCCATTCTTCCATGAACTCTCTTGAGGTACTTGCACAACCTTAATCATTTGATTAGCCCTAACCCCTAAATCCCTCATCCTATTTATGGCACATGTCCTTGGAGTCAACCTTATTAAAGGCTTTCTCCTTTTGGTGAGGCATCCCCTTCCCCATGTGAATTTTTTAATTCATCTTTTAATCCCAAAGGCACTGCCCCAAAGGAATTTTAATTCCTTCACTTCTCCCATGTCCTTTATTCATTCTTTTATTCTCTCTCATCCCCTTAAGGATATTTGAGGAATTTTTAATTCCCCACTTGTCCTCTCACCCACATGGGGATAAGGACCTCCTTTATGAGGAGATCTTGTCCAATCCCAAGGTACTTTGTACCCCCTCCATGTCATGTCCTTCTCCTTCCACCTCATGTCCCCTTCACCTTTTAGGGCTATCTCATATGCCACATGTCAAGATGTGAGGGCTTGTGAGTTCTCAACTCACCTTAGCCCTACATCTTGATATTTGGTGGATCAATCTCAACCGTCCATTTCCCCTAGGATTTTCCAAAAATCCTATAAATACCCCCTCTTTTCTCTCATTTTAGGGAGATCATTTGTGCTAGCCAAACTCTTGCAGTTTTGTTTCTCAACCTCTACTTAGCCATTTTCACATTTTCATCCACTTGCATCCATCTTCACACCCTCATCTAGCTTGCATCTTGCCATCCAAGGAGCATACACGTCAAAGATCGAAGGGCCAACCAAAGAATCGACTCAACGCAAGGTATAAAGTTCCATTTTGTGGCTTTGTCTTGTTTTGTTTCTAACTTAGGCTAATCTTGAAGTGTAGGTTATTTAAGTTGTTTATTTGCACTCTTTTGGCTTGTTGCTTGCTTTCTAACCACCTAATTTGACCTATCACATTTCTGGCACACCCGGTGGGACCCACAAACGGGTCTATTTTCTTCACGTTTGCTGTTTTTTGCATTTTTCAAGGTCCAGGTTGCAGGGTGGCGGACTGGGCCTAACAGAGTGGCGGATCTGTCCAGAGGTGGCAGACTGGGCCTAACAGAGTGGCGGATCTGTCCAGAGTGGCAGACTGGGCCTAACAGAGTGGCAGATTTGTCTTCCGGTGGCGGATCTGTCCTGCTGTGGCGGACCTGTCCTGCAGTGGCAGACTGGTCCTGACAGAGTGGCGGACTGGTCCTGACAGAGTGGTGGATTTGTCCTGACAGAGTGGCAGATCTATCCTTATAAAGTGGCGGACCTGTCCTCCAGAAGGTAAAAAATTTCCAGTTTTCCCGAATTGTCTTTTGGTAAAATAGGAACATAGTTTAATTAAAGGGGTGTCAATAAACCTTGCTTGGCGTGTTTGGGAAGGCTATTTGACGTATCCAATCCCCTTGCGCCATTTGGCGATCCTGGGTGACGAGAAATCGTAGCTTTCCAAGTCCTTTTGAGTCACCTATTTTTCACTTTCTTAGCGGGACCTGCTTGGGGATTTCATCACCCCAAGGGACGATTCCAACCACGCGTACCGACGGGGTATATAAAGGGGGGAGAGCGAAAGCTATACCCCAATCCAACCACGTTGTAATTGGCGAAGAGTCGGGATGACGTGAAGAGTTGGTCCGAGCCTCTAGTATCTCGCTAAGGTTCCCGACTCACGCTTGTAACGGGTTGGTGTTCATGGTTTGGGCCTCACGTACCGGGTGTATATCGAGGACTCCTTAGAAACCATGTGCATCCTAGAGTAGAAGAATTTGTTGACCATACTCATTTCTACTAATCTTAGGGTTGTGCTGCTTGAATTGTCTTTCTTGTGCAAAAACCAGTGATTATCGATTTGGCCAAGTCTTTTTATGATTGCTACAATTTGGGTCCTTTGCCTTTGCCATCCATCAAAAAACCAAGCTTAAGTTTATCCTTTGGCGGACTTAACCTTATCTTTTAGCAAACCTGTCTTTGTGCTGTGGTGGATCTGTCCTAGTGCTGTGGCGAATCTGTCCTACTGCTGTGGCGGATTGGTCCCAGTGCAGTGGCGGATTGGTCTTAGTGCAGTGGCGGATTTGTCTCAGTTCTGTGGCGGATCTGTCCTAGTTCTGTGGCGGATTGGTCCCAGTGCTGTGGCGGATTGGTCCCAGTGCAGTGGCGGATTGGTCCCAGTGCTGTGGCGGATTGGTCCCAGTGCTGTGGCGGATTGGTCCCAATACAGTGGCGGACCTATCCCTTTGGCCATCCTATACCATCATTTAGCATCCATTGTCCATCTGTTTTGAACACCGAAATGATCATCTAGCATCCGAAACGAACATATGTATGTCCATTCCGAGCCCTTCGTTCTAAGGGTCATTTGTCCTGAATAGTCTTTTGCTTGTTTTGAGAGCCATTCATCTATCTTGAGACACTCCCCATCCATCCTAAACACGCTTTCATCTCTGATTTCTGTTATTCCATATAAACCCCGTTGGAGTCGTCATCCAAGTTGACCTAGGTATTCATCCCTAATCACAATCATCATAACCGGCTTAGGATCGCTATCCGTCTTAGGTCAGTTATCCTTTTTGACCCAATCAATCCGCTTCTATCTCAAGTTGGATTCGGTGTTGTTATCATACATCCACCTTTTAATCAATACCTAGTGTTACCAAGGATCCTTCTTAAACTCGGTTGTGGATCTCGGTCTTCATCGTATCTATCATCACATCAATCCTAATCATCGTATCAATCTGATCCCCACATCATCAAACCTATTCGGATCAAAACCCAGAATCTAGGTTAATCCAACATCTACCCATCAATCCAATCCAATTCCATCAAGCCAATCCACGTCAACCTAATCAATCATCGTCAACTAATCTTTCATCAAAATCAAATCGATCCTTCATCATCAAGGTCTTTTTAATACCTTGATCCCTGTCATCATCTTGCATGCCCGTTCAGACTCAATCGCAAGCAAAGAAAATGGCCGACCAACAAGCCCTGAATGCCCAATCGAACAACCCTCAAAATCCCACCAACACGATCAACATCTCATCAGATCCCAACTATGGTGCTAATATCCTTCACGATCCCCACAACGGCACCTCATCGCAATCCAATGTGGATGGTCAAAACACGTCACCACCTGGGGAGGAAAACATGGCCGAGCAACCCGAGCTCACATTCGAGGAGCACTTTAGCAACCCAGTTAATGCACAAATGACGAAGTGCCTTCTTGAAAGACATGGTGACCAAATCTTGGCTCACTTGATTGACAAAGGTGTCAAGTTTCCGTCAGGTGTTGACTTATCCAAGTATGGCACCTCTACATCCAATGTACCCCAAGGTGCACATGACATTCCCAGTAGCTCGTATGTCTCCAACATTCCTTCCGTAGGAGGCTGGCATCAACCTGAATTCGGCAACGCTGTCCTATATCCCGTTGGCAATCCCACACATCCCACCATCTCGGTCACGGGAGCACCTCAAACCATTGATCCCAATGATCCTTATGCCTATGGCATGCCGCAAAACATCCCGCAACCACAACCATTAATGCTACCGGCACCGCCCCCCTCGAACTCGCTTCCTGGAAACGCTGGGGGCAACCCTTTCGCCACCTTGCCCCCACCTCCCAGGGCAACAAATCCTCCACCGTCATCATTCCTATCTCAACAGCCACCCAAATCCAACATCCCTCCTCCATCGTCATCCAACCCTCCGCCATTGTCCCAATCCAACATCCCTCCTCCGTCGTCATCCAACCCTCCACCATCATCCCAATCCAACATTCCTCCATCCTCGTCATCCAACCCTCCACCATCATCCCAATCCAACATTCCTCCATCCTCGTCGTTCATACCTCAACAGCCGCCCCAATCCAACGTTCCTCCACCATCATCATTCCTATCCCAACAACCTCCCCAATCCTACGCCCCCACTAGTGCTCAACAACCTCCACCTCAACAACAACCGTCGGTCAATCCCCTATTCTCAGCACAACCATCACAACACCAACCTCAAGGAAATCAACCTTGACCTTCAGCCTCGACCATATCTCCATTCCTTGCATCCATTTTACGCCCGCAAGCGCAACCACCACAGAACATCCCATCTCGCCCATCACAGCCACCAACTATGCATCAACAACAATATCAACAAACACCCCTCCATTACAACTATTACAACCAGCCCCAATATCAACAACCCTCCTATGGGGCATCACAACAGTCATATCAACACCCCCAATACCCACAAGCTAATCAGCAACACTTTCTCCATACTTCCCAACAGTACGCCACCCACAACTACCCGACCAATCCATATCCCACCTCGCAATAGCAACCTTTTTATCAACAAGGCCCCTTCGTGTATCAGCAGGAGGTACCACCTCCTCATCCATATGCCCATCTCCAAACATCCTCTCAGAATCCACAATCTTCCTACCATCAATACCCGTCCAACACTCCAGCCAATACGGACATCCTGGAAATCAAGGCCACACTAAAGGATCTCCAGGCAGGGACTAGCAAGCAATCGTTCAAGTTCGAAGATATATGTCCCTATTCGTATGATCCCTCCATCTCATTGATTCCCTTCCCCAAGCATTTTGAGGTGCCAAAATTTGACAAATATAAGGGGAACAAAGATCCTAAGGCCCACCTACGGGAGTTTTACTCCCAGTGTCAAGAAGTGATCCACAATGACAACTATCTCTTACGTCTGTTCCCCCAAAGTCTGGGAAGTGACGCACTAGGGTGGTTCATGACCCTCGACAAGGGATCTATAAAATCTTTTGCGGACTTGTCAGAAAGGTTTGTCTCCTACTTCTCCTTCAACTTGGAGAAAGATACTGATACCCTAGATCTTCTCAAGGAGAAACAACGTGAAGGGGAAACTTTTACTAGCTACCTCCAGAGGTGGCGTGCCCTGGCAAGCCGAATGAAAACTCCTTTGAAAGAGAAGGACATGGTCACCCTTTTTGTGGAGAACTCTCATCCTGACATGGCCCACAACTTCCGATTACACTGTGTCACCACTTTTGCGGAGGTGGTGGAGAAAGGACCCATCCTCGAGCGTGCCCTTATTGCCAAGGGGCACATCAAAATATATAACCAAGATAGGGAAAGAACATTCAATGACAAGCCACGTTTCTGGAACAAGAACAAGAATGCAGTCAATGATGGTGTCACTGATACTAAACATGTCCAAGTGGCCAACACATCCCAGAAACAACAACAATCTGTACCTAATGCCATATCCGTACCGCAAGGGACACCCCGTCCTCCCCAACAGTCCAATCAAAGTAACCAAGGGAACCCTAAACGCCAATATGCTCAACTAGGAGAACCCTTGAGTGTCATCTTCAATAAACTATTGCAGATCAGCTATCCAATCATGTACCCCGTCACCAAGCCACTAGACGAATCCAAACCTAAGCCCGCATGGTTTAGGGAAAATGAATATTGTGAGTTCCACAAAATTAAAGGGCACTCTTTGAATAAGTGTCAGGGTCTGAAAAACTATGTCCAGGATCTCATCGATCGAGGTGACATCAAGGTTGATCCTAACCAAGCTCCGTCGTCCAATGCTCAGTTGCAAATTTATCAAAACGCTTTCCCAAACCATAACCAAGGCCCGAGCACTTCCAACAGTAATCCTCAAAACAACAGCACAAATAACGTGAGTTACAAGAATGTACCTCTCAATTATGAGGGTATTATTCATTACATTGAGCAGGTAGAACCTCGTGTATCCATGATACATGTCAAAGCTAAAGACTCTCAATGTGTTGTTACCACACGACGAGCCCGCATCACCATTCCTGCAGCCTCTGCACCTACCCAACCGACTCCTATAACTTCCCAGTACAATATCCTTGATCACCTGGGAAAGACCCCTGCACATATCTCCATCTTGGATTTACTCAAGTCTTCCCCCGTGTATCAAGAAATCCTTAATAGAGCCCTACAGGAAACCCATGTGCCTAATAATATGGATCCTACACAGTTTCAAGCCTTGGTAGGACACCTAGCTTCATCTCACCAACTACACTTTAGCCACGATGATATGCCCAACATTGATGCTAATCACAATCGCCCCTTACATATTGAAGTCGTAGTCGCTCGGCATAAAATAAAAAGGGTCTTGGTAGATAATGGCTCTACCCTCAACTTGTGCACTTTAAAATTCATAAAGCAGGTGGGGTATACCAAACGAACAAGCTGGCTTAGTTATTACAATCAAGGCTTATGACAATGCAGAAAGAAATTCAGAAGGGATCATCAATCTTCCTGTCCAAGTGGGACCGGTAGTTCAGTACATCACTTGCCATGTCCTTGATCTGGACTTACCATATAATCTCCTCCTCGGTCGTCCATGGCTCCATGCTATGCAAGCCGTGCCTTCCACCTACCATCAGTGCCTCAAATTCCCAGTCAACGGACAAGAGGTCACCATCTATGCCGATCCCCAACCATTCGAATATTGCCGCGCCCTAGAGACATCGTTTCCCCATTTGCATTATTGTCCTGGGGTTGAAATGGGGGCAACTCGGCCATCACTCGTTAATCCACCATCCACCGTAATAACCGCTCCATCTTCCACTGAGCCTACATTCACAAAAGTCCAGATCATCGACAAAGGGTGTGGCGAGTACGAAATGCACACTGCTCTTAATATAGCGACCATGCCACCATCGCCACACGAGTATGGTCAACCTTCCCATGCTACCCCAAAAGAGGGCAAGACTGTCACCTTCCGTGGAAAAAACATCCCTACTACCACTTTTGTATCCCCAAGTATCAAGACAGATGCGCCCGAAGAAGACATAAGCCAATGGGTTTACCGAGAAGAGCCTCAGCCGGAAACTCCTCTCAAAGAATATTTCCAAGAAAAGTACCCCTGGCCGACAAAGTTTGTGGAAAAGCATAACTATCAAGGCAGAGGCCTAGGAAAGCAAGAACAAGGGCGGTTACAACCCATTGATACGTTTCCGCTATCAAGAAATATGGGCATTGGGTATGACAGAAAGCAAAAAGGCCCCGAAACATCGTCTAATGCTTCCAATAGTGTAGTTGTGGACGACGGATTATTGGAAGACATACCCGAGGAGGAATCCATCATACGTGCGTACGATGACGTCGATCATGCCGACCTATCTTCCATGTTCGAATGCCTATCCGTTTGCACTATTAGCCTATCCCCCCGCCATCCCGAACTCATTGATTGGGACCTACGAACTACCACACCTGTCAGTATGTCTACGGATACCTATGTTAACCTCATGGGATTGGGGGAGGATGAACACTCCAGTCGCAAAAGTAAGAATGAGAAAAACAACAAATGGTCATCTAGTGAAAACCTCCCTGAGGCACTTCGTGACCTTGAAAAAGTAAAAATAAAGGACGCATCTGATGGCGAAAACCTCGAAGAGGCGCTAGAAGATGGAGATGTTCATCTTCCCCTTATGGGAACTCAGCTATCTGCCAGATCCTCTGTTCTGATTGAAGAAATGCAAGAGATTAATTTGGGAACAGCTGAAAATCCCAAGGTAACCTATGTAGCCAAGTCACTCTCCGAACAAGAGTTTCCGATCTTTGCACAGCTACTCCAGCAGGGAGTTGTTAACTTTGCTTGGTCATACTTGGACATGCCAGGCTTAGATCCCGCCTTGGTGGTTCATCACCTGGACATCCGCCCAGACGCTAAACCTGTCAAGCAAAAACTCCGCAAGATGCATCCACAAGTCGCGTTGTTAGTCAAGAAGGAATTAGAAAAGTTACTGGAGGCAGGATTTATCAGACCAATTGACTACTCCGAATGGATCTCCAACATAGTGCCAGTAGCTAAGCCAAATGGTGACATTCGGATATGTACGGACTTCAGGGATCTCAACAAAGCTTGCCCCAAAGACGACTTCCCCCTACCCAATATTGACATGTTGGTCGACCTAACAGCAGGACATGAGATGTTGTCCCTTATGGATGGCTTCTCCGGGTATAACCAGATTTGAATTGCACCAGAAGACCAACACAAAACCGCCTTCACCACTCCTTGGGGCACTTTCTGCTACAATGTCATGCCCTTTGGTCTCAAAAATGCAGGGGCGACATATCAGAGAGAAATGACGGTCATCTTCCATGACCTCATACATATTATCATGGAAGACTATGTTGATGACCTATTAGGGAAATCCAGTACACGAGCAGAACATCCCGCCATCCTAAAGAAGATATTTGAGCGGTTAGAGCATTATAAGTTGAGGCTGAATCCAAAAAAGTGCGTCTTTGGGGTCACTTCCGGAAAGTTGTTGGGTTTCATAGTCTCTCGTAGAGGCATTGAGGTTGATCCCGCTAAGGTGAAGGCTATCCTGGATATGCCCCCCCCACGCAATCTCAAACATCTAAGAAGCCTTCAAGGCAAAATGCAGTCCATCCGTCGCTTCATTGCCCAGCTGGCAGACAAGTGTCAACCATTCACTCATCTTCTGAAAAAGGATTCTACCTTCCGATGGAACCAGCAGTGTCAGATGGGATTCGATAAGATTAAGGAATATTTAGCCCATCCACCAATATTGATGCCACCTATTCCCGACAAGCCCCTCTTGCTCTACATCTCCGCCACTTCAGTCGCACTGGGGGCATTGTTGGCGCAGCATGATGAGTCATCAAAAGAAAGGGCAGTCTACTACATCAGTCGAACATTGGTTGGCTACGAGCTAAACTACTCTCCCATGGAAAAAGCGTGCCTCGCACTAGTCTTCAGTACACAGAAGCTCTGCCATTACATGCTCAGTCACCCAGTCAAATTAATCACCAAGATCGATCCGTTGAAGTACCTGTTATCTAGAACCACTCTGACTGGCCGCATGGCTAAGTGAGTCATGCTCCTCAGTGAATTCGACATAGAATACGTAGATCGCAAGGCTATCAAGGGGCAGATAATTGCAGATCAGTTGGCAGAAGCTCCTCTAGTTGACACTCACCCATTGGTCACAGAATTCCCTGATGAGGAAATCTTTTCAATTGAGGAAACCCCCATGTGGACACTGTATTTCGATGGATCATATACACATAATGGATCAGGGGCAGGAATTTTATTAGTTACCCCTCAAGGTGACTACATCCCCAAGTCATTCAGGATAGCATTCCCATGTACCAACAACATGGCCGAATACGAAGCTCTCCTCACCGGTCTCAAAATTGCCCAACAGTGGCACATAACTCAGTTGAAAGTCTTCGGTGATTCCTTGCTAGTCATTAGGCAAGTTAATGATGAGTTTCTGACCAAGGATGATAAGTTGTTACCCTACAAGCGCATGGTGGATGATTTCAAGAAATACTTCACCTCCATACAATTTGAGCAGATTCCTAGGGTACGCAACAAAGCAGCTGATGCGATGGCCACTATCGGCTCCCTCCTAGACATGCCCAAGGATCGAACAGAGTGTGAGTTCCTTGTGGAACAACTATTAATCCCAGCATACGATATCCCTGAGACTGAAATGGTGTGTGAAATTGTAGGTCCCACCTCCCCATGGTACCAAGACATCTATACCTACCTCCGTGATAACATTATACCCCCAAACCTTTCACGTAACCAACGCAAATCCTTCATCCATCGCTCTTCTCGATACGTCATCGTCGGTGATACGCTTTATCGTCGTGGGTATGATGGAATCCTCCTCAGATGTCTAAATGAGACCAAAGCCCATGCGACACTAACGGAGGTACATAGCGGTGTTTGTGGGGCACATTCAAATGGTATGGCGCTGGCCAAGAGGATCCTACGGGCTGGATATTATTGGCCTACGTTGGAACATGATGCTTGTGAGTTTGTGAAAAAGTGTCTTCCATGCCAACAACATGCAGATTTAATCCATTCTCCAGCACAAGATCTTCAGCCCCTCCTGGCACCATGGCCATTTTCTCAATGGGGTTTTGACTTGATTGGCAAGATTCACCCACCATCATCTGACGGCCATACCTTCATAATCACCGCCACTGAGTATTTTACCAAGTGGGTAGAGGCAATGCCCCTCTCACAAATCACCGGCATTCAGATCTCCAAGTTCATCCTTTACCATATTCTCTGCAGATATGGTATCCCATCCACCATCATTTCCGACAACGGCAAACCATTCAAGAACCAAGCCATGAAACACCTATGCGAAACCTTTCATATTCAGCACCGTTGGTCAACACCTTATTACCCCCAGGGTAATGGTCAGGCGGAAGCGACCAACAAAACCCTCATTCGTATTCTCAAAAAGGTTGTCAATAACACCGGACGAGATTGGCACCTCCATATTCATCCTGCCCTTTGGGCATACCGCACATCCATTCGCACCCCCACAGGCGCCACCCCCTACTCTTTGGTGTTTGGTGCTGAAGCCGTCTTGCCAATCGAGGTTGAACTTCCATCATTGAGAATCTCTCTTAAGAACCTTATCAGCGAAGAGGATGCTCGTGTTGCGCGGCTTGCACGACTAGAGTTACTAGACGAACACAGAATAAAGGCCTACGATCATCTGCAAGCATATCAAAATCGTCTCAAGCGTAGTTACAACAAGAAAGTTCGTCCTCGCCAATTCCAGGTGGGCGAACTTGTCCTTAAAGAGAACCAACGTACTCAGCAAGACCGAGACAAGAAAGGAAAATTTGAGGCCAACTGGTTGGGGCCCTATATCATAGCTGCTAAGTATGGATCTGGGGCATACAGGTTGACTACTCTTGAAGGAGACCCCCTAGACGAGCCTATCAATGTCATGCATTTGAAAAAATTTTACGCCTAAGTCTGCTCGGTTACCCCACCGGGTCAAAAAAATCAAAAAAATCAAAAAAATCAAAAAAATCAAAAAAATCAAAAACCAAAATAGTCAAGAGAGAAATAGAATTAGATCTATGGTGAAACCACCTCTTGGTGGCATGGATAGTATGGATGGTGAAAACCTGAGTGCGGTCATCCATGGGAATATCATTATCTACGACATCATAGTTATTTCGCCTTCATCCGGCACCATTGTCTTACCACATCTTATCCTAGGCGGCGGTAAATATTGATTGAGCATTGGACGACCCATCGAGTCTATCCCCCATTCCTGAGCTTTTTTTGGTATCCCACTCTGAGCTTGCATCATTCACATTTGTGTCATCAGGTAGGGTCATCCATCGCGTCGGTTCTCACCTAGGTCCCATCCCGTCATGTCTGCCAGTCGAACTACGTTGCCCCTGCGCTGTCACGTAGGCAAGGTTGATCGTTTGATTCACCCCCGGGGCATTCGTCCATCATCATCGGTCACCATTAGTCTTCTTTCCGCTTTATCCATGGTCTTTTCCGGAACTACGAGGGCTCTGCGCTTTCACGTAGGCAAGGCTAATCTATGATCGGCCCCCGAGCCCCTAGGTCTGTAGGTTATGTCCGTCTTTTGAGCTTCGTTATCAAGTTATGCCCGCATCTAACCGGTCCTTAACAAACGAAATTCCCTTGTGTTACAAGATCTTGTCCCTCGGCAACATCCCACGTCAACTGGGTCATCTTATTTCGCATCCATCTTTGGTCTCAACAGGATGAGTCCTTCCTAGCAGACCTCACCAATCCCATCCACCACCTTGATCCTATGGCAAAGGACCTGTTGTCTTGATTATGATCTCTTGATGTTTTCGAATTTTGTTTATCATTTTAGGTTCCTTCCCATCACTTGTCGAGGTCACCTTGGTCCACCATACCATGGCGTACTTTGACCTGCTGAAATGGGGGCATACCTTGATCTTTTGTTTTGTCTACTGTCTTCTCGAGTTATCCCTCGTAGGACCCACCAAGATCTCTAGGATCTTGTGTTACGCTGGGATAACTTTGTGTGTTTGTGGTTATTACAGCACTAGGCCCGACCGAGGTCATCGTGACCTCGGGGTGCTGCGATAACCTTATTGTTTGCTGTGTTTGTTTCATGCGTAGAGTACTTACTTGCCTTGGTCTTCTATATCAAGGTGCTTAGTACCTTACGCTATAGTAAAAATCAATGCTCCAAAGATGGCACGATCTCATTTTCACTGCATTTCTACCACTTTGCATGCACCCTTCATTTCCATCATAACCACAGCTTATGATTTCGGTTGTGCAAGTACTCTTGTTCTTGGTTCCTCTTGTCGGTCCTCATCCTCTTAGGATATTAATGGTTGTTTTTGGCAAATGCAATCTTCCATCCACCTCTCGCCTACTCACATCCTCATAATGGTCATTATTGGCATGTAATTGCATCAAAAATCATATAAACATATGCATCCATAATTCATAATTCATACATCATATAAAACATATGCATCCATAAATCATACATCATACAACATGTAAAAATACATAAGTCATCCATCCACATGTGCATCGATAAATCATACGTCGTGAATCATATAAACATATGCATCAATCATAAATCATCCATCCATAAAAACATAAAGCATAAAACATGAGTCATACATATAAATATGTGTACATGTATGCATGTGGAATCACATCATAAATCATCTCATATAGCTGCACAAAGGAAACATCATACATAATGTCAATAAGGGCCATCGCATAATCAAAATAATAAACATCATGTGCTGAATACAATACATCTCCACCATATATCACGCAATAAGATGACCATCCATCATGTATCTGCCAAAAAATAACCACTGTCCTGCATCTGTCTGGCCTACTGTGAGCTGCCCACATCTGACCTCTGCGGAGAATCAGGTGCTGACCCCCTGTGTCCTGGTGTCCCCTGGTACTCGCGGGTAGGTGTCCCCTGGTACTCGCGGGTGGGTGTCCCCTGATAACCGCCGTATGGAGACGGAGTCTGCCGATAGTCACTGAAACCCCTGGTGCGTGTCCCTAATGACTGGGATGGCCCTGGCGGTAATGGAGCCTGACTGACGTAGCGTGCTGTGCGCTGCGCTGGGTCTGGAACAACCTGCTCATATACC